>PVIA01011181.1:0-27124 GCA_004024845.1 Tonatia bakeri
GGATCTTTAAGTAATTATCTCTTTCTGCTAAATTATTATGTTCCATACAAGAAAATAATGTCTTTTTCAGATTTGTGCTCAGCATTGAGACCTAATACACCTTATACCCTAAGAACCTTTCAATGATCTTGCCTCCTAACTGAATTCCACACAACATCTAGAATTATTTCCTTTAAAAAATAGTGTTACATAACTCCCCATTTTGGAAATTCATATTTATTACTCTTCTTATCCTAATAATCATAGCCTTTATCATCTGCTACCCATCTTTTCTCACTTACTCCCAAGTCCATCCTTTTTATGCCAGTCAGATCATTCTCCTGTCATTGACATTCTCGGTCATTCAATACACAGATCTTTTACAGTGTGACGGAATTGAGTTGCAACAGTGAACAAAACAGACATGATCCATATCCTTGCAGGGCTTACCATGTTCCTTTCCAAACCAACTAGAAATCTGAACAATTAAAGAATAATACTGTTGTCTTATTTCACATGTCTATGTTTTTGTTCACTGAGTTGAAAAACCTAAAAAGACAGTCTATAACATTGTCTTTACTTATATTGTCCCAAACGCCTACCTCAAAAATACTAAATGGAGATTGAGCGCGGGCTGTGACTCAGGCATCGCAGGTTCGATTCCCAGTCAGGGCACATGCCTAGGTTGCAGGCCACGTTCCCCAGCAACCGCACATTGATGTTTCTCTCTCTCTCTCTCTCACCCTTCCCTCTCTAAAAATAAATAAATAAAATCTTTAAAAAAAATACTAAATGGAGTGCTGTTCATAGAAGCATTTAAAATTTGTTAACTAATTATGCAATGTTTAATATCTTTATTATAATCATAACACTGATCCACTGTGGCAAAACTTGAAAATTCAGAAGTAAAAAGATAAAAATTCCAGTTAGCTTCAAATTCAACATCCAGAGATAATCTATTGCAATGGCAGACTGGATCATTCAAGAGTTTTCACTCTTTGTAAAAACCCATAATACAAATAAATTATTCCTCCCCCCAAAGGCTCAAAAATAATCAATCATTTTACCCTGCCCTTTTCTATTACTATCATCAACCCCTTCAAATGTATAGTTCTGTAAATAGGTAATACAGTCATCATTTTAAAATTGAATCTCATCTGTAAAATAGAAATAAACTTCACAAGGTTACCCTGTGCAGTTACTTTCCATAGAACCTGCTTTTTCTGTCCCCTGCTCCAAAAAAAAAAAAAAATCCAAAAGAGGTACAAGTAGAACCCTTTTATTATATAATTTTAATTTTAACAGTAAACATGTATTAACTTTATAATTTAAAGACCCTAATAAATATGTTCTAAAAATTCTTTAAATTCTTGATTGCCACTTCTAGAAATTTTGAGTAAGAAACTAAGGCAGAAAAACAGCCAAAGGATATCAAGTGTCAATTCACAGAACAGGAAGTGCAAATGATTACTTCCCCGTGCATTAGCTAATGACTCACATTCATACCAAAAGTAAAGATAAAAGCCTTAACATGTAATATAATTTACATGTTATATATATTACCTAAAAGTAATATATTTTAAATTTAGTAACACAAATTTAAATTGTTAACCAACAATAAACAGGTAATGGATTTATTTTCATTGAGTATTTGCAAAAGCAAGAGAGCACTAGCACCTAAAGAGGAAGGAGGAGTCACAAAGCGGTAAAAACTAAGGAAAGGAAGAATGAGTAAGCCAGTTTGCTATCAAATATACCTGTTCACTTTCAATTACATGAGGATAAACAGAAACTTGATAAATAAGTTTTATTTTCCTGCTCCACAGCAGCTTAAAGAGAATACTCATCTTCATTTTTGGCACATTTTTATGAGTCCTGGAAGACAGAGATAATTTCTGAGGGTTGAATTACCAGTACTGGGTGATCAACTGAACTATAAATCTATTAATAAATTGGGGTTGATCTTAAGAAAAAATTTCTCTCAAAATAATACTTACATTTATATAACACTTAAAAATTCCAAGTTAGTTCTTGTATAATCGTATCTATAGTTGGAATATAACAATGACAACATTTTGAAATATTTTAATAACTAGATATGTAAGATATCTACTATCATATTAAAATAACATATATAAAAGTATCTAACAGTACCTAGAGTAAAGAAGCTCAATGAACGTCCTTTTCCTTAATCACCAAGTAACTTCCAAATAGTCAAATTAAATTCTGGTAATGAGGATTTACTTTAATTGAGAGGTTGCAAAACTTTAAAATAGAACTTCAAAATACACGCTAAGGCTTTATACCTAGTTGTAATACTTTTGTGGAAATTATGGCATAAAACACTGTAAAATTTTAATTTTCTCTTCTGTCTTTTTTTTTAAACGTTTTTTTTTTTTAAAGATTTTATTTATTTATTTTCAGAGAGGGAAGGGAGGGAGAAAGAGAGAGAGAGAGAGAGAACATCAATGTACGGTTGCTGGGGGCTGTGGCCTGCAACCCAGGCATGTGCCCTGACTGGGAATAGAACCTGTGATGCCTTGGTTCGCAGCCCGAGCTCAATCCACTGAGCTACGCCAGCCAGGGCTTCTCTTCTGTCTTTAACATTATTAATCTTCACCACTCATTAGTAATATCACATTGTAAAGAATGATTTTAGTGTCTACTTTTACCCTGCTTAAGTTTCAGAAGCAGAACAGAATAAAAAGAAAAGGGAGTATACAATGTGCCTTTGGTGGAAGAAAGAATAAAAGTACATGTGTTTCTTTCCTCTTCTTTTAGGTTTGCTAATGCTTCTTTCAAGAATGAATTTCAAAAGTCTAGCATTACTCCAGAGAATTTTAACCTGTATCTTATCCATGGTTCAATAACATCAGATTTGCTCTCAGAATAGCTGAGAAATTCAAAAGAAATCAGATGTACAAGTACTTCATGAACTACAAAGCACTGTAATTTTTAATATACTACTATCCTGTTCTTGTTTTTTGTTTTAAATATTTTTAAAGATTTTATTTATCTATTTTTAGAGAGAGAAGGGAGGGAGAAAGAGAGGGAGAGCAACATCGATGTGTGAGAGATACATCTCACACTCCCCACAAATGGAGATCTGGCCTGAGAACCAGGCATGTGCCCTGACGAGGAATTGAACCTGCAATCCTTTGGGTTTCCAGGCCAGCACTCAATCCACTGAATCACATCAGCAAGGGCTAACATCTTACCCTGAGTCAATATAGCTAATTCTAGGAAAAGAGCCACACACGCATAGTTTTTGTTTTCTATTAGAAGTTAAAATATCAAAAAACTCCCATGTAGGTGGAAAAACAAACTGAAATCTGAGAAGCTACAAAGCTCTAACAACTATTTCAAACAATATGGTAGTATTTATCAATAATAGCTGTGATATTTCCCCCAATTATGGCCCAAATACAAACTGATAACCAGAAAAATAACTACATATTTTGAAATAATTTTACTGTAATAAACAAATGTTAAAGAGATTGGCCAAAAATGACAAAATTTTTAAACGCCAAAAAAAAAGTAAATGATTTCTACCCCATAACTTGTGGTTTCAAAATTTACCTCTTTCACTTATGTCAATTTGGAAGCATTTCTGTGTATAAACTTAATTTTCTAAAAACTTGAAGTTTGAATTTCTTAAAATTTTGGAAGGGCTCACTAATCGAAAAATGTAGTCTTAGATGCTATCTTCTAATCTGGACAAACTCAAGTTTATTATTGCTGTATCTATTCCTTTATAAAAGTCCTAAATGAGTTTGATGAGTTATCTTTCCCTTTAGTCACTGTGATTAAAGTATGTTTCTTTAGAACAACGATATCAACATCAAAGTGAAGTTTGTTGGAACAGCCTCTTGTAATGTTAACTGTAGTCCTTCAGTAGAGGTTGTGAATAATTTGTTTCTGACAACTCACATAAAGAAAACAACCCAACAACCACCATATTGTAATCTCATAGGCTTGCTGGTCTATCTTCTACAATTCTTATAAGGTATTTGTTTTTCTTTTCTTTTTGATTTCTTGACCAAGAAGTATAAGGTAGAATAGCTGATCCCCATGAACTCCTAAATTTAAGGAACAGTGCCTTAAACTTTTCAAAATCAGCTAACTCTTAAGAGGCAGAACACAGAGAAGTGATTAAGAATAGGGAACATAATCTGTCACTTTTTTAGGTCCATAAGTATCTACACATCACATAAATATGTTCAAAGCCTCATTTTCCTTAGCCATATGTTAGAATAATATCTGTTTTAGAGGTTATAAAAATTATCTGAAATATTTCACTTAAACTTTGAACACAGATATGTTACATAGATATTCTAAATGTTCAACATGTTTATCGTAAACTTTAGCTTCAAGTTTACAAATAATCTGTGTAATACTAAAATACTGACATATGGTTTCCAGTATTGATTTAAAGCACTAGAAGAAAAGGTCTTTAAAATTAACAGTAGAAACCAATAAACAAAAACTGTCTTAATATTTCTATATATTTTAGATCTACAAGATAACCTTAACATGAACTATTCAAAGCTAAGTTTATAAAGGAAAATTATCTCCTGTTACTGCCATATCTGGAAACTAGTAACAAACAAAATAACACTGCAACAAAGACACTTTCACTATTACTTTTTTAAAAACCACTGCTAAACGGATTATGCATACATGTGTGTATAGGAGAATGTTTTCAAATGCTGTATGAATAAACTTCAAATTCTCTAGAGAAGGAAGTCAGGCTCTAACAACTGCAATTTTTAAAATGTTCCATAAGAGGCTTTACTAAGATTAGAACTAAGTGGGGATCAGAAAATGTATCTACAGGGAGCTATAATCTGTAAAACAGCAGGTGCTGAAAACAAAGCTAAAGCTAAGTATAAGCAAAAACCAAGGGATCCTGACATCTTTTTACAAAGAAAGAACTGTATTCGTTTTAAAAACAATATTACACTTGTCCTGATTTGATGGCTCAGTTGGAGCATCTGTACACCAAAAGGTTGTGGGCCGGGGAGCTATGGGAGGCAACCATCCGATGTTTCTCTCTCAGGTTGACGCTTCTCTCTATCACCCCCCCAACCACTTTCTCTCTCTAAAATCAATAAACATATCCTTGGATGAGGATTAAAAATAATAATAACATCACCACTTTTTATAAGTATAAAAGTTTACAGCCATGTATAATCCATTTGTTCCTTCCAATGTCCCTGTAAATTATGTAGGATGATATATATTTTTTAGATTAAAAAAGCAAGGTTCTGAAAGTTAAAGTGATTTGTTAAAACCACAGTTAGGAAGTGACAAGTCAAGAATTTAAACCCAGAGCTTCTACTTATATTTTAATGTTCTTTCCACTACTACTTAAAGAGGCAAATTAGCATCTTCACAGCAAGAAATCTCTAGCCCCAAACCACAGCATATTTTAACTAGTTATGCTGACATCATTAAGTCATTTCACTTTACTAGGCCTTTATTTTCACATCTGTAAAATGAGGGTAACAGATTAGATAATTTGATGTCCCTGTTAGTGCTAAAGATAAATCTCGAAGACTGTACTCTAATGCATTTTACAAATACATGTTGATGTTAGTTTTGGCAACAAGTCTAAATCAGAATGGAGTATCAACAGCTCTTAAGCAACCCACTACCATTACTGGATAAATTCTTCATGCCTGTCATAGATGTTTCTTCGGTATTATCAAGTCTATATACAGAAAGCAGTCTAAGCCTCTCATGGACTATGACAGAAATAATTAACCCTACTAAATCATTCTCTTTTTAGACTGAAATGATGCTCTTAAAACATAAGATTTAAAGAAAATTTAACTATCAACTTATCCCAAGAAATTTAATATTTTTACTATTATTCTTCTTATTCTTTAGAATAAAAGCCTCTTTTCCAAAGAAGTTTTCCAAATATCCTTACTAACTACCATTTCTCCAATCTATCTCAGAATCATCAGCCACATTTTCAACCAATTCCATAGGAAAACAAGTAATATCAAAGTATCTTAATAAAAAATGTTGTCCTTTTGAATTCATTCCACTGGTTAGGCACTTCTCCCCCTCCAAAAAAAAAATCTTTTGACCCCTTTCTGATCTTAAAGAACTAAAAGCAGAGATTGCACAACATATACTCCCCTAAGTTCTTTCCTTATCTGAATATGTTCTCTCTACTCTTCTTCAAATATTCTTCATGAAATACACACCTAGAGATTTCCACAGCTCTACTTGTTCATAAAACCATTACAGCAACAACTATGGAAATCACAGAGATTAAGAACATTAAGGGCATCCTGTCACTTTTTTTTAACCTTTCCTTACATGAGTACCCTTAACTTAGTTTTTACTTCATTTAAACACCCTGCCTGTCCCTAAAATACAACACATACCCTGAATAGTTAAGCGTGACCTTAGTCAAACCACATGCAGATCTTCAGAAATGTAGTTAGTGCTTGTCCGAACTATAAGAGATTTTTAAGTAAAAGCTTTCTCTTCTTGTCTATAATCTCCTGAGGAAACATTTCAAATTTTTAAATGTTTTTGCATTTAGCCCAAATTAAAGACATTCCCCAACAACATAATTAGTTAACATAGCAACTTGATCTTATACAGTTGACACTATCCCATTTTTGTTTTTAAGCCGCTTGGCATCAATAGATTGTATGTTCTGCCAGTTCTTAGCTAATCTCCAGGAAAGCCTTTTTATAACGATTGAAGAAACTAACACAGATCAGTGCCCAAGGTTTATAACAGCCTACTTGAGCATGTTTTTAATAAACAGTCAATTTCTTTAAAAATAGCTACTTTGTTAGTCTTCCTTTATAACTCACATAAACCGTTTTTAAAATAAAAAAATGCATAGATGATTAAGAACACAGTTTCACTTCAACTTCAGGTTTAGCGATAGTAATTACAAAGCGTTACAGATCACTAGATCTGCAACCCATTTCACACGCGGGTGTCCAGTGGAAATGACAACGTCGATGACTACACTGCTTAAAATGTTTCTTATGGTTTCAACTGGTGTAATAGTGTTAACTTCCCATCTTAATCTGTTTCTTACTGTTGTTATTAAAACAGCCGTCAGCTGGGCTTCAGTAACCTCTTTGTACAACCGTTTATTCAACGCTTTGAGATCCTCCAGGATACGTCACTCCATATTACATCTCAAAATAAGATTTAAGAACCTGAGGTACTCTAAAGGTCTAAGAACATCATTTGAATAAGCACTCAAAGAATGATGAAGAGAACCAACTGCCCAATGCGACAAGAACAGATTACACTGGCGTTTAAGACAGGACTGCAGCGTGGCCGCTCTCCTTTCCCCTGAGACTATTAGGGTGACAATTTTCCTTCTCTGTTTCATCCACCTCTTCCCCGACCCCCGGTACCTCAGACGCTCCCTCAGGGAGGGGCCGCGGCGGCTTTCCGCTGGCAGGCTGGCGAGCGCGCGCGGCGAGCCGGGCGCGTACCCACCCCCGCCCCGACCCGCCCGCTGGGTCGGCCGCGGCAGGCAGACGGCGCCCTCTCGGGCCGCGCACACTCGCACGCACACGCTCCTCCCGGCCCCGCCATGTTCCGAAAGGCGGCGGCAGCCCAGTACCGGGAACGAGGACCGGTGGCACGGAGAGCCCAGCTGAGGCCCCGCCCCGCGTGGCACCCCTAACCCCTACGGCAGCTGCCAGCTGCGCTGCGGCCCCTCCGCACTCCTGGAGGAGAGGCGGCGGGCGGGGCGCACCGGCGCCGGGGCCACTAACGGCTTGTCACCGTCAGCCGGGCGACTTCACGGGCCAGGCTAGGCGGCGCAGAGAGGAACAAGGTGGGCAGGTTGCGTCCCTTACCTTGTTCTAGGAAGGGAGGGCCGGCAGCAGCGCAGAACTGAGGGGTCTCCTCCCGGGCGCCAGAGACTGGGCTCGAAACCGCGCCCCTTCTTCCTCCTGGCTTTGTCGCCACGCCCCCCTCACCCTCACGGACCTGAGGCACGGTCGACGCAGGAAGCTTTAGCCCCTGAACGCGTGCTTAGGTACTGCCGTCGCTGTCGTTGTCTTCGTCGCCGCTGCAACCGCCACTAACACCGCCGACGCCGGGCTTAAAAACATCTCCGGTCTCGGTCTGTCTCTCACCACAGCCTACTAGCTCGCAGGGCAGCGTCGTCCGGCAATTGGCTGCGGTACGGCCCCGTGACTCCGCGGGCGAGGGACACGCGGCGTGACCGCCCCGCCCCTTCCGCCGGCCCCTCCCCGCCGCTCCGCCTCACTTTCAGCTCGACGCCAGCCGCGGGGCGGGGAAGTCGGAAGGTACCAAGTGGGAGGCGGAGGTGGGGGAGGTGCAGTCCGGAACTGCACCGTGAGTTGCTCGTCCTTCTCCTTCACCCCACCCTGTTGTCGCTGCTTCCCCTCCGCTGTCACCAGCTCTAGAAGGGAGGAGGAATCGGAGCAAGGAAGCAGCGCAGGCGTCGCTGACGCTGCTCGGCCAGCGGAATCTGCAGTAGCTTTTTGTGGCGACCAGATCAAAGGATAGGACTGCAAACTTCTGGAAATGGCGGCGGCGTCGAAGAAAAATAGAGTCTGCATGGGGTGTTCACGTTATTTTTACAGGGAAGGATGGGCGAGTTTATAGGCTCGAAGCTGCGACTTCGGTTTGAGGCAAAGGAGGGGCGTCTACCGCTATACTCTTGGCTACTACCCCGGCTGGCTCCGGTGCGTCCGGAGGCGGGGATCAGCACACCGCCCTTGCCTGAGCCGCAATGCGCTTGCGCCGCAGCACCTGTGCGGGAGCCCTAGGGGCCTCCACGCGTGCTGGTGGCTCAGCGGGCGGGCTTCTTGATCACTTTCGCCTGCTCCAGGTGGGTGTGCAGAGCTGTCCGGAAAGAACTGGAACGTGCACTTGGGGCAGGGACAGCACAGACTTGATAATGCGCTCTCTCTCATTCACATCTTCCAATGACATTTTAGTAGAAATTTAAGTGCATTTTTTCTACATCCAAGTTGGTATTTCAGAGAGAACTTAGCAGGTACCAGAAAAGAGTGCGTTGCGTAAGGAAAATTTTGCATCTCCCAGCAGCGGGTCCTGACTTCCTTCTGAATACTTTTTATTTACATTGAGGTTATTCTGTTACAATTTGTACATGTTTTCATTTAACATCAAAGGGGTTACGTAATTGGAGAGAAACCATTTTATCCTAACTTCCTTCTGGACACTTTATTTACATCAAGGTTTAATCCTCGAAAATTTCTGCATGTCTTAACTTTAACCACCAAAGGGATTATAATTGGAGTGAAACCACCTTCCTCATCATTAATAATGGCCTCTACGCAGCAGCACCCACTTGTGACTTATTGAGTTACAAATTTCTTTGTCACCAATCACAGATAATGTAACATTTCAAACCTGACAGAGAAAGCTAAATCCCAACAAGTTACCGTATTAAAGCATAAACCTGCATTAAGTAACAGTATTTTTTCGTTTCCTAGTTCCCTATTTTCCTACTCTAAAACATAGGTCCAAAATAATACAGAGGGCAACTTGTAGCCACAGGTGGAAAACTATTAAATTTGATTTGGATACTTATGGCACAACATACAAAGAAAAAAACAATTACTAAAAATTTAACTCTGCTTCAATCATTGTTGTTTCTCATTTAAGTAACTGTCATAGAACTTGACTAGTATGGACGGCAATGGCAATAGCTATTTGTATAGTAAGTACTAAGTACCTAACTCCAAAATTGAAAGGTAGCTAATCTTGAATTTGAATTAACCATGGCTTATGGCAATAGCTGTATATTCCATTTTATTAAAATCACAGAATACATGAAAGACTCATAGGCAACCATGATCCAAGTTACTATATTGACTACACTCAACAGGATACTACCTATAAGTGTTATGTGTAGAAATCAAATTGCAAAAAAAATTTTTCATGAAGCTCACATTAAGATTATATGTGACAAGTTATAAATCAGCAACTATTTATTATTTGAAAGGTCCAAAAAAAAACTTACTAAGGTAAATTTCCTTTGCAATGTGAAACCAGATACAAAAATCAATAAATTCTTATTAGAGATATGGATTGAGGTCTCAAAAGCCCGAAAAATACTAGTTTATATCCACAAGCAAGTTGATTAGGAAGCTGCTGACACAGCTTTTAATTGTATAGCCTGGTCTTCCATTAGTTCAAGTCCTAGAATCCATCTTCAGCAAGTAGATGAAATATCTGTCTTCCTAACATTACCAGGAGGTCAGGGATCCCAAGGATTAAATATTATTCCTAGCCCAAGTTAAATTTCCTCACATTTATTTAGGGCTATTACTAGAAGACACCTAAAATGTGTGTATTTGATATCTGAGCTAGAACCCATTAGGCAAAATTTACTCTCCATCTTAGATATTCACACCTTTAGAATCAACAACTCATGTTTTACTACAGTAAGTCCTGTTAGATCATTGTAAAGAAACCGCCATTATTTCAGGAAGGTGAATGTAATAAATGAAAAATATAATCTCAGAACATAGTTTATTATATGACTTAATCTATACAGATATAAGGTCTTTGCAGTAAATACTTTTACGACTACTATCACGTGCTCTTAAGAATTATCTGGAGCAATGGCCCCTTTGTTACAAAGCAAGCAATTCTGAGGATTCAGTAGCTTTTCCCCTAGTAATCTGCAGTATCAGCTCAAAAACAAAACCACCACCAAATAGGCATTAGATTCTTTGCCAACAGGAAGGATGAAAAATTGGTTTGTTGGTTTATTTTTGCCATTAAATGGCAATAAATAAATTTCCTCTCCAAATACACCTTTTTAAAAAACAGCCCAGTTAAGAACTGAGAAGAAATGAGGGAATGAGTGGTGATAAACACATAGGCCAGGTTATAGTTGTCATCTCCTGTTAGAAATTTCAAGGAAATTTTAATCAGTGTGTTCACATACATTTTGGAACCATCTTGGATCATTATAATGAAATGTTACCTGCCAGGTGTTTTTAAAAGGTATTCAGGGCACCATCATTAAAAGCAGTGTTTTAATGTTAAATATGATAGAATTTTCAAGAAAAATGGGCAAAATTTTTTTAAAGGACTCAAATGATCTAGACACAACTATCTTGACTCCTTACACCTATAATCCACTTGTGGTATCAGTTACCAGCTGGATATACAGTAACAATTCTGTGCTATAAATATAAAAATATTTAAAGGGTACACTGACATATATAAGGTTTATAGAAAGATCATGTTAACTTAAGACTTGGCTATAGCTAAAGATGGAAAAGCAAAATGTATTTGAAATTTGAATTTTTATGGCACAATAACTTAGTATTGTTGATAAAAATGACCTGGCAGTTGAAAACAGGGGCATTGGAGTTACTATTAACTAGATTAAGGAATAATGTCTTCATAGTTAGCCATAGATAGCTGAAGATTTTAAAATGGATCTCTGATGTTTTGACATGGTACTTACAGAGGTGCAAGTTGCTAGGTTACCACCAAGGTGTACAAAGGCTGAAATGAACAAATAATATTAAAAATTTATGTACAGAAGATTCATATTTTATTTTCAAGTGACATATTTACAATCCAATATAAATTAAAGGCCTGCTTGCACACCGAAGCCAGGTCCTTTGGGTGGTTCAGTCAAAGAGGTGAGACCCCCAGCTGGCTCACAAGAAAAGCGTCCACTCCTAAAAAAAAACAAGTAACATTAAATTAACTATTAATGATTACCATTTATAAATTTTTACTTAAAGAAATTATCATTGTTACCTCACAACAGCCCAGTTAAATAACTATTTTCCCCTAAGAACTAGCATAGATTATTTAACACAAACATTTCAACTGCTACAAGGTTTTCTCTTCTTAAACAAGAAAACTGACAGTGAATATCAGAACTCACTATAATTATAAAAACAACACTAGTACAAGTTTCCATTTATTGAATAGTGTATATACCTTATTAGCTAATTTAATCTCAATAATGCCATTAGACAAGTGACATTGGCTTTATTTCACAGACACAGAAACCAAGTCTCAGGGGACTCATCAACTGCCTAAGGATCAGAGCTTAACTACAGGAAAATAACCCAACTCACAGGACATTTTTTTAAAATTGTGTTTTAATAAAACAGCCACTACATTTATTATTCTATTTGAATTTTATTTAGATTGTGATTTGCCACAGTGAACAGACAGGAATACACACATATTCTATATTTGAAAGTAAACAGGAACTGGAAGATTTGGGAGGATGTCCCTTAGAAATAGTAGAGACAAAACCTATTTGTACTTATGTTTTTAAAGACCATATTAATTTTTCTAAAAACAGGAACCAGATCAAGATTTCTAACACAGACACAAAGAAAACAAGAATATGTCCTTATGTAGGAATCTATGAAGAGAAGCAACAGAGTTGATTCACAGAGAAAAACAACTGTTTTTGTTTCACCCACACACATACTTTCCCAGGTGATCACTCAACCTCTGCCCTAACATCTGTTGCTAGAGCCTAACTCAGCACCTATTCCAACTTCACCCTTCATATTCCCTAGCTTTGTTAATTTGCTTTGTTCCTCTTATAGGTTTTAGCTGAAGAATTGGTTCACTTTACATCTTTTTATGCCCTCTGTCTTTGCCCTTCACATTCTGTCATCAATCTTGTAAGTCTCTTTTTAGAATCCTAGAAAATGATTTTTTGCTGAGAGGACAGGAAAGTAACCTACATAATCATTTATTAGATATGTCTAGCTATTACATTATATAATGCAAGTAACAAAGTAGAAAATTGTAACAAAGAATGCCTAAGGTAAGAAATTAGTTAACATATTTCCATTATAGGTCACGATAAAAACCAGATAAAAATACAGACACTGTGTACTATATGTCAGAGCCTGAAATTGTTGTAGGGTAAGTGGCAAAATGATATTTCAATAAAAAATAATATTTGGCTTTGTAATTTTTAAATAAGTAGTAACAGGCATACCTGCTGTTCTTTGACTGCCAATGAAATAATAAAATTAATTTATTGTGAAGAACCTTTCTTCTCCTCTTTCATAGGTTCCCTCTTATAGTTTAAGCTCAGCTACCCTCTTTACCCAACACAAAGGGCCAATTTAAGATTATAAAAACCAAAGTTTCTGGAACAATAAATGGAAGAATTAACTATGTACACTCCCTGAGTTCTTCACAGGATTATAGAATTTTATATAAGAAAGTTATTTTAAGAATAACCTGGACCAATTTCCTAAAGTTTGTTCCGTGAAATGACAATCCCAAGACATACTTGGGGGGGAATAAAGAGTTCCAGGGGACTGTAAACTTTTTCCTTTCCCCACCATTCACAAAATGCACATTAAAATATTACAAAAGCTGTAAAATCTCCTAGTAAAGCCTATAAACTTCATTTAATTTATTAGTCATGTAATTTTTCCCCTCATTTATCTGTAAACATGCTTCACAACACAAATACGGCGGTGTTGATCTAGTCCTATCCGTTCCCCGACAGCTACACTTTACACTAGGGTTTCACATAATAAAATAAAATAAAATTTCCCTGTTAATTTCTGATTAAAGTGCTATCTGTTCTCACCACATGTTCTCCACCAAGGGTAAATCTGGTTTTTTAGCCATTCCAACACTGTTTGTACATTCATCATTTTAACCTGACTGCAGTCTAGAAAACTTGCTTTTCTATACAATATTTTTGTTAGTTCTATTTATTTTATTTTATCAAATTTATTGGGATGACAATGCTTAAGATCATATAGTTTTCAAGTGTACTTTTCTTTTTTACTAAGTATATTTTATTGATTTTGCTATTACAGTTTTCCCAATATTTTTCTCCCCTTTATCCCCCACCTCTGCCCGGCCCCCACCAACTCTCCAGCATTTCCCCTCCTCTTAGTTCATATCCATGGATTGTAATATAAGTTCTGTGACTGTTGTTTCCTATACCATTCTTAACTTCTACCCGTCTATTTTATGCTTCTTATTCCCTGGACCTTCCCCCAGATCCTTCCACTCCTCCTCTCCACTGAAAACCCTCCGTGTGATCTCCATTTCTCTGGTTCCATTCCTGTTCTAATTGTTTGCTTAGTTTTTGTTTTTGAGGTTCAGTTGTTGGTAGTTGGGATTTTGCTGTAATTTTACTGTTCATAGTTTTGATCTTCTTTTTCTTAGATAAGTCCCTTTAACATTTCATAGAATAAGGGCTTGGTGACGATGAACTCCTTTAACTTGACCTTATCTGGGACGTACATTATCTGCCCTTCCATTCTAAATGAAAGCTTTGCTGAACAGAGTAATCTTGGATGTAGGTCCTTGCCTTTCGTGACTTCAAATACTTCTTTCCAGCCCATCTTGCCTGCAAGGTTGCTTTTGAGAAATCAGCTGACAGTCTTATGGGTACTCCTTTGACAGTAACTCTCTGCTTTCCTATTGCTGCTTTTAAGATTTTCTCTTTATCTTTAATCTTCGGTAATTTAATGATGATGTGCCTTGGTGTGTGCTTCCTTGGGTCCAACTTCTTTGGGACTCTCTGAGCTTCCTGGACTTCCTGGAAGTCTATTTGCTTCATCAGATTGGGAGAGTTTTCCTTCATTATTTGTTCAAATAACTTTCAATTTCTTGCTGTTGTTCTTCTCCTTCTGGCATCCCTATAATTCAGATATTGGAATGTTTCAGGTTGTCCCAGAGATCCCTCTTCATGTGTTTGAATTCTTGTTTCTTCATTCTATTCCAGTTGGATGTTTATTTCTTCCTTTTGTTCCAAATCATTGATTTGAGTTCTGGTTTCCTTCCTGTCACTGTTGGTTCTCCATACATTTTCTTTTATTTCACTTTTCATAGTCTTCATTTTTTTCCTCTAATTTGCAACCATATTCAACCAATTCTGTGAGCATCCTGAGTACCAGTGTTTTGAATTCCACATTAGATAGGTTGGCTATCTCCTCATCACTTAGCTCTTTTTCTGGAGTTTTGCTCTGTTCTTTCATTTGGGCCATATTTCTTTGTCTCAGTGCACCTGTTAAGTTGTAGGGGGGCAGGCCTTAGGTATTTGCCAGGGCAGGGCAACCCTCTTTGCTGTCTTGTGACACTGTCTGTCGGGGAGGGGTCTGAGGGAACAATGCAGCTTGCTTGCTGGGCTCTCGTCCCACTTTCCAACAAACTTTCATGTGAGACTGGGAGTTTCTCCCACCACGGCAACCCCCACCATAGTCCACAGTCAGTTGTGAGTCTCTGTTTCTTGTTCAGCCAGCCCTAACCACATGGTCTGCCTTGCTGCGGGTTCTCTACGTAGGCCTGTCTGCCTGTCTTCCTCCTACTGGTCTGGTTGATCTGGCTGACGGTTTCTTTTAATTGCTTGGCTGTTGGAGTTCAATACAGTTTGATTTTCTGACACTTCTGGTTGTTTATTGTTTTTAGATTGGTTGTTATCCTCCTTTTGGTTGTGCAGGGAAGCAAGGGGTTTCGACCTACATCTCCATCTTTGCAGGAACCCTAAGAGGAAGACTCTTTAATAAATGGCGTTGGGAAAACTGGCCAGACACATGAAAAAGAAAGGAACTTGTATACTTTCTTGTGGGAGGGCTGCAACTGCAGAGACCCCCCAGCTGCCATGGATGAGAATAAGTCTGCCAAGACATGATCTTCTTGGGGAGGAAAAGTGGCCAAGTTCTCAAAGTAAAAGGACTAATTTAAGATGTCTTTATAAAACTAAACAAGAAGAATTCAAATTAGATTCAAAATTACTTTAGCTAATGGATACTAAAAACATCCATATGTTAATTAGTAATTTGAAAACAAGTTTAGAAGTTATTTTCAGTACTTTAATTGAAAATAAGAGCAACATCAGTACACAAATATTTGTTTATTTATGTTAAAATAAGAAAGAGTATTGTTTTACCATCAGCTTAATATTTTCTTTCTAGCTATCATTTACCAAAAATTAAAAAGCAGTTTTGAACAGCACAGAGGCATCATTTTATACTAATTATTTTGCTGGGGTAGACCTCATAGTGGTACTCAGAAATCAGTTACTACTGAAACATTACTCAAAAATTCACAATGAGTACCTCTTTCAAATAAGTAAGCAGAGAGCTTTAGTATTAAAAAAAACTTGTAATTTGGTACTGTAATTTTCATCACAGTATCTCCTATTATTGTATATATCCAAGACATTAACTTTGAGAAAGAGAGGGTAAGGTCTTCTTTTCACATGCTGGGAAGACATTCTAGAATTACCATGTCCAAATACAACCTTTCATAGCCAACATCATACTAAATGGGCAAAAACTACAAGTGTTTCCCTTAGAGCCAGCCACAAGACAGGAATGTCCTATCACCACTCTTATTCAACATACTACTGCCACAACAATCAGACAACAAGACATAAAAGGCATTCAAATTGGAAAGGAAGAAGAAAAACTGTCCTTTTTGCACATGACATAATATTGTACAAAGAAAACACTAAAGACTCCACCAAAAAGCTACTAAAGCTAATAAATGAATTCAACAAAGTAGCAGGACACAAATATATTTCAGAAATCGGTGGCATTTTTATACACCAATAATGAACTATCAGAAAGAGAAACTAAAAACACAATCTCATGTATTACTACAACAACAACAAAAAATAACTAAAGATACATAGAAATAAATTTAACCTAAGAAGTAAAAAGCCTATACTTGGGAAACTATAGGACACTGAAGAAAGAAATTGAGGAAGATACCAGTAAGTGGAAGCATATACTGTATTCATAGATAGGAAGAATTAACATCTTTAAAATGTCCATACTACCCAAAGCAATCTATAGATTCAATGCAATTCTCCACAGATCTAGAAAAAATATTCCAAAAATGTATATGGAAACAAAAAAGACTCCAAATAGCCTCAGCAATCTCTTTTTTTAATTTAATCTTTATTGTATTTTTTCCCATTACCATTAGTCCCCTTATACCCTTATCCCCCTAGCAATCAGTGTTGTACATGTCCATGAGTCCTTTTCCTTTTTGCTCAATCCCTCCATACCATAACCACCCCCCCACTAGCTGTCATCTGCTTTCTGTCTATAGGTCTGTCACTGCTTTGCTTGTTAGTTCAGTTTGCTCATTAGATTCTACTCATATGGAATCCACTCATATGGAAATAGATTTCCATATAAATAGATTTCCATATGAGTGAAATCACATGGTATTTTCCTTTCTCTGACTAGCTTATTTCACTTGGCATAATGTTCTCCAGGTCCACCTATACTGTTGCAAAGGGTAAAATTCTCTTCTTTTGTACAGTCAAGTAGAATTTCATTGTGTAAATGTCCCATAGTTCTTTTATCCATTCATCTATTGATGGACACAGGCTGCTTCCGTATCTTGGTGTCTGTAAATAATGCTGAAATGAACATAGGGGTGCTTATGTTCTTTCAAATTAGTGTTTTGGGCTCCTTCAGATACATGCTCAGAAGTGGTACCACTAGGTCAAAAGGCAGATCCATTTTTAACTTTTTGAGGTTTCCCCATACTGCTTTCCACAGTGGCTGCATCAGTCTGCATTCCTACTGACAGTGCAAAAGGGTTCACCTTTCTCCACATCCTTACCAGCACTTTCTCTTTCTTGATTTATTGATGATAGCCATTCTGACAGATATGAGATGCTATCTCACTGTGGTTTTAATTTGCATTTCTCTGACGATTAATGACACTGAGCATCTTTTCATATTACTATTGGCCATCTGTATGTCCTACTTGGAGAAGTGTCTATTCAGATCCTTTGCCCATTTTTAAACTGGGCTGTTTGTTTCTGTGGTGTTGAGTTTTTTAAGTACTCTAAAAATTTTGGATATTAACTCCTTATCAGAGGATGTGGAGGTATTGGCGAATATGTTCTCCATTCTGTGGTTTGTCTTTTTATTTTGTTGATGATTTTCTTTGCTGTGCAAAAACTTTTTAGTTTGATGTAGTCCCATTTGTTTATTTTTTCTTTTATTTCCCTTTGCCTGGGAAGGTATGTCCGATAAAAAATTTCTACAAGCAATGTCCAAGATTTGGCTGCCTATATTTTCTTCCAGGATTTTTATAGTTTTGGGTGTAACATTAAAGTCTTTGATCTATTTTGAATTTATTCTTGTGTGCAGTATAAGCAGGTGGTCTAATTTCATTTTTCTGCACATATCTGTCCAATTTTCCCAACACCATTTATTGAGAAAACTGTCTTTAACCCATTGTATATGTTTACTTCCTCTGTCAAATATTAATTGACTATAATAAAGGTGTGGGCTTATTGCTGGGCTCTCTGTTCTGTTCCATTAATCTATGTCTGTCTTTATGCCAATATCAGGCTGTATTGATTACTATGGCATTGTAGTATAGTTACATATTAGGTAGCTTGATTCTTCCAACACTGTCCTTCTTTCTCAGGCTTGCTGTTGCCTTTTGTGGTTCCAAATAAATTTCTGAAATACTATTTCTAGTTCTGTGAAATATGTCATTGGAATCTTGATAGGAATTACATTGCATTTGAAGATTGCTTTCAGTTGTATGGACATTTTAATGACATTAATTCTTCCTATCCATGAACATGTTATGTGTTTCCACTTATTTGTATCTTTTTCCATTTCTTTCTTCAGTGTCTTATAATATTCTAGTTATACATCCTTGGTTAGGTTTATTCCAAAGTATTTTATTCTTTTTAAAGCAACTGTGAATGGGATTGCTCTTTTCATTTCCCTTTCTGTTAGTTCGTTATTAGCCTCAGCAATCTATTTTTTTATTTTACTTTATTTTTTAATATATTTTATTGATTATGTTCTTACAGTTGTCCCATTCTGCCCCCCTTTATTTCCCTCCACCCTGCAACATGCCTCCTGCCCACACTCCCCCTCCTTAGTTCACATCCACGATCGTACATATAAGTTCTTTGGCTTCTCCATTTCCCATACTATTCTCAACCTCACCCTGTCTATTTTGTACATACCATTTAGACTTCTTATTCCCTGTATCTTTGTCCCCTTTCTCCCCCTCTCCCTCCCTACTAATAACCCTCCATGTGATCTCCACTTCTGTGAACCTGTTACTCTTCTAGTTGTTTGCTTAGTTCATTTTTTGTTGTTGTTGTTTTAGATTCATTTGTTGATAGTTGTCATTTTACTGTTCATATTTTTGATCTTCTTCTTTTTCTTAGATAAGTCCCTTTAACATTTCATAGAATAAGGGCTTGGTGATGATGAACTACTTTAACCTGACCTTGTCTGGGAAGCACTTTATCTGCCCTTCCATTCTAAATGATACCTTTGTTGGATAGAGTAATCTTTGATGTAGGTCCTTGCCTTTCATGACTTGGAATACTTCTTTTCAGTCCCTTCTTGCCTATAAGATTTCTTTTGAGAAATCAGCTGATAGTCTAATGGGAACTCCTTTGTAGGTAACTATCTCCTTTTCTCTTGCTGCTTTTTAGAGTCTCTCCTTATCTTTCATCTTGGCTAATTTAATGATGATGTGCCTTGGTGTGTTCCTTCTTGGATCCAACTTCTTTGGGACTCTGAGCTTCCTGGACTTCTTAGAAATCTATTTCCTTCACCAGATTGGGGAAGTTCTCCTTCATTACTAGTTCAGATAAGTTTTCCATTTCAGGCTCTTCTTCTTCTCCTTCTGGTACCCCTATGATTCGGATGTTGGAACATTTAAACTTGTCCTGGAGTTTTCTAAGCCTCTCCTCATTTTTTTGAATTTTTATTTCTTCATTCTTTTCTGGTTGAATATTTATTTCTTCCTTCTGGTCCAACCATTGGTTTCAGTCCCAGTTTCCTTCCTGTCACTGTTCGTTCCCTGTACATTTTCCTTTATTTGACTTTTCATAGTCTCCAATTTTACCTCTATTTTATGACCATACTCAACCATTTCTGTGAACATCCTGATTACCAATGTTTTGAACTATGCATCTGATGGGTTGGCTATCTCTTCATCCCTTAGTTGTACTTTATCTGGAGCTTTGATCTGTTCTTTCACTTGGGCCATTTTTTTTTTTTTGTCTCAGCACACTGGTCTGGATGAATGTTTCTTTAACTCCTTGGTTGTCAGGTTTCCATGCAGTTCGATTTTCTGGCAGTTTTGGTTGTTTTTTGTTTTTAGATTTGTTGTTGTCCTTCTTTTGGTTGTGCAAGGAGGCACAATGCATCTATCTACACCTCCATCTTGGCCGGAAGAGCCTCAGCAATCTTGAGAAAAAGGACAAAGTTGTAGGAATCACAATACCTGTTATCAAACTATACTACAAGGCTACTGTATTCAAAACAGCCTGGTAATGGCATAAGAACAGACATACAGATCAATTGAATAGAACCCAGAAATGGTTGATGGGAAAGTTGGACAGGTATATGCAAAAAAATGAAATCATACCACCAATTATACCACACACCAGAAAAAACTCAAAATGAATAAAAGACTTAAATGTAAGTAGCAAAACCATAAAAATCCTAGAAGAAAACATAGGCTGTAAAATCTCAGACATCTCTCATTGCAATATTTTTCCTGATACATCTCATAGGGCAAGGGAAATAAAGGAAAAAATAGACAAAAGGGACTACATCAAACTAACAAGCTTCTGCACAGTAAAAGAAACTACAAACAAAACAAAAAGGGAACTCACTGTATGGGATAACATATCCTATGGTATGGGATAACATATTTGCCAGTGATGTATCTGATAAGCAGTTAATTTACAAAATACATTAAAATGTTGTACACCCCAACACCAGAAAGACAAATAATCCACTGAAAAAAATGGTCAAAGGACTTGAATAGACACTTCTCCACAGAGGACATACAGAAGGCGAGAAAACATATGAAAATATCAGAGATGCAAGTTAAAACTACAATGAGATATCACCTCACACTTGCCAGAATGGCTACCATCAATAAAGCAACAAATGACAAGTGATAGTGAGGATATAGAGAAAAGGGAACCCTAGTGCACTGTTAGTGGTAATGCAGACCAGTGGAAGCCACTGTGGAGAACACTATACAGTTTCCTCAAAAAATTAAAAATGGACCTTCCTTTTGACCCAGTAATCCCACTTCTGGGTATATATCCTAAGAATCCTAAATCACCAATTCAAAAGAATATATACACCCATTTATGTTTATACAGCATTATTTATAATACAAGTGCCCATCAACGGATGAATGGATAAAAAAGCTGTGATACATTTATATAATGGAATACTACATGGCTGTAAAAAAGAAGGAAATCTCACATTTTGCAACAGCATGGATGGACCTGGAGATTATTCTGCTAAATGAAATAAGCCCGTCACAGAAAGACAAATACCATATGATCTCACTTATATGTGGAATCTCATGAATAAAATAAAGTGGCAAACAAAATAGAAACAAAGGCATGGATACATAGAACAGACTGACAGCTGTCAGGCAAGGGAGGGGCGGGCGGGGAGGTGGGGACTGGATGAAAGAAGGTGAAGGGATCAGCCAAAAAACTCATATGCATAACCCATAGACACAGACAACAGTGGGGTATTGGCCTGAGGGAAAGTGGGGGCAGGCTAGATAGAGATGGGCAAAAGGTGGGGGAGGGGGAGGGAGGTAAGGGGAACATCTATAATGGTGTCAACAATAAAAATAAAGTAAAAAGTACAACCTTTACATATACCATTGGTAGACCTTCTGCAAACTATTGAAAAGATTTATATCTGCTTATTAAACAAGGGTTGATAAGTTGAAAATAAAAGAAGTTCAGAAACCAATAGTTCTAAAGTCTCTGGCTCAGACCTAGAACATTATAAAAACAATCTCAGTGAAGAACTATTTACAATTACTGATTATTGACATTCATTCTATAATTTAGATGTTGAAAATGCTTAACTGTGGTGCTTAGTTCCTGTTTATTAATGTTAAAATACAATGATGTTATCATACCTCATATATTGAACACAACAGATTTCACCCCTGGTAATCTCATGCAGACTTATGGCTTTAAATACCATCTATAACAACTGATGAATCCCTAATTCATATTACCAACCTTAATCTGTCCCCTAAATTTCAGGCTTATATATACCTCTAGCATTTTACCATGGATGTTTAGTAGGCATCTCAAACTTACCACGTGCAAAAAATGACTCTTCTTCCCTAAACTTGCTGTACCCCACATGTTCCCCATGTTAGTTAAAGGAACCATGGAGGTAGTCAGACCAAAATGCTAGACATCACTCATAATTCCTCTGCTTCACAACATCCACTAAATTTTCAAATATTCTCCACTCAGCAACTAGGACAGTAATTTTAACAAGATCACTCTATCATTCCTTACTGGAAAGATTCCAACAACAGCTTTTTATTATATTTAGGATTCAACTCAAATTACTTATCTGCACACCTGTCCACCTCACTGAGCCTTTCCACCACTTTCCTTTTTATCACTTCACTGAAGCCATACTGTCATCTTATGTTTCCTCCAGGGACTTACTGCAGGGGACTGCATGAAAGAAGGTGAAGGGATCATTCACCCCCCTTCCCTGGGACATTGTTACTCCAATTCTTTACATGGTTTCTTTGGGCTTATCATTCAGGTCATGGCTCAATGTCACCACCACAGAGAGACCCCTCCTGACTAAATTTGTCCCCAATCATTCTGGAACCCCAAATTCTGCTTTGTCTTAGCATCAATACTCAGGTATTATATTAGCTGTCTATCTCCATTACTAGAATATAAAATATCTGACCATTTTACCTTGTTTATAATTACATGCAGAACCTAAAATAGTGCCTGGCATGGAGCATGCACCCAGAAATGTTTGTGAAATAAATGAATGGTGAGGGAATGCAACAAAGCAGACAAAGAAGCAATGTGTGACAGAATATTAATGTTGAATTAACACTGTGATTGATGGAAGGGAAGAAGGTTCTAAGAAGCAAAATTATGACTACAGAATTATAAACACCAAGAAAAGGTAACATCTAAAGAAACCAAGTAGATTTTATGAAGAAATCTGTACTTCACATATTAAAACAAAGTACCCAGTCCTGGTTGGGTAGCTGAGTTGGTTGGAATGTCATCCCAATACACCAAGGTTACGGATTTGATCCCTGGTCAGGGCACATACAAGAATCAACCAATGAATGCACAAATAAGTGGAACAACAAATCGATGTTTTTTCTCTCTCTCATTCTCTCTCTCTCTCTCTAAAAAAATCAAATGATCAAAAAAAAAAAAAAAGGACCCAAAAGTTGAAAGAAGTTAAGGATTTGAGTATAAATACAAGCATAACATCTGAGTCCTAAAAATAAGCTGAAGTTTGTGGAAAATATGGACTTTTCTGGGGGGTTTGGGGGGAGGGTAAGATAGCTGCTTTTGAAGCAGGGGTAAGAGACAGGACCAGTGGCTAAGAAAGATATTGTACTGTTTAAAGGATTCACTTCGGTAGCCTCCAAAACGGAGAATGATTCTTCACATAGAAATGTTTCACCCCAAAAAACATAAGTATAGCCCAAGAAAGTGAAGAACTAGGAAGAAAATTCCAAACCAATTTAAATAAATTCAATTTGAATGTTAAAAGAAGTATATGTTTCTTAGAATAGAATATGATAGTCAATAGGGGCCAGCTTGCCTTTACTAAACTTAAGTTATCCTGAACTGACCTCTTTTTCTTATTAGGTAGGGTTATTAGTCTGCCAGAAAAAGTGAGCACTTCTAGAGTACAGATTATAGAACCACTCATTCCCTCTGATTTAGCAATCCAATTGCAGGGTTTTTGTTATTTGTAACAAAAAGTAGGAAAATACATTTTAAAATAGAAATAAAGAACACATCGGCCCTGGCTGCTGTGGCTCAGTGGATTGAGTGCTGGCCTGTGGACCGAAAGGTTGCTGGTTCGATTCCCAGTCAGGACACATGCTTGAGTTGTGGGCCAGGTCCCCAGTTTAGGGAATGCAAAAGGCAACTGAATGATGTTTCTTTCAAACATCAATACTTCTCTTCCTTTCTTTCTCTCTCTCCTTTCCCCTCTCTCTAAAACTAAATAAATAAAATCTTAAAACACACACACACATATCACAGATCTTTTAATATATTAGAATACTATATGGGCATTAAAACCTACAAATATGTTGAAAGAAAGAAATTTTATAATATAAGCAGAAAGAAATACTTACAAAAGGATTACAACTTCATTAACCATACTAATATTTGCTATTATTAAGAAGTGATGTGAACAAATAGATATGGAATAGAGGTTTGTTTAGCAGCAAAGGCTCAGGTTCATAATTGAAAGAAAAGTACTGGTAATTAGTATAACACAAATGCAGGATAGGAGCAAACTGGGTAAACCGTGCTTAAGTTGAAAAAGATCTATGCATAACTGATTATACATGCAATTAATGGTGTAATATATCTGAGGCCAGAGTTGATGTAATTAGGCTTCATTATTACAAGCATAATGTCTGGAACAAAGGAGACAGTCCCATAATGCTCTGCATACTGCTTGGCATATGGCATATATATATACATCTATGTATCTGTATCTATATATCTCAAACAAACAATGTGATTACTTTGTATCACATTAAGAAGGTCACTAGTCAATTAGAAAAACCTGAGAGGAGAGAGACCAAACTCTCTAATACAAGGAAAAACAATGAAACAACTGTGGATATTAAATCTGAGAAAAGGATATGGGGAAGACAAGATAGCTATTTTAAGTGACTGAAGAGCCATCAGTCATGTGGAAGATGTATAAAAATTACCTTCTACAGGGAATAAGTATCATAGATGGTAAGTACAAAATAGACTGGGGAAGGTTAAGAATGGTATAGGAAATGGAGAAGCCAAAGAACTTACATGTATGCCCCATGGACATGAACTAAATGTGCGGGGAATGCGGGTGGGAGGGGCTGTGCAGGGCGGAGGGGATTTAAGGGGAGGGAATGGGACAACTATAACAGCATAAACAATAAAATATATTAAAAACCCCACAAATATTAGTAACACCCAGTCGAGAAAAACAACATAAATATTATGATTTTTATACATATTAAACATAAATACACACACAAAATTTACCTTGTTAATTCAAAAGGTAGAATAGGACCGTTAGATATTAGGAGACAGACTCTGAGTCAATCTTTTGGCAGTGTGAACTTTTAAATAATAAATTAGATCTCTTTGTAGTAAATTTCCCTTCTCTATAAACATTCAAGTAGATACTAGATGATTACCTGACAGGGTTTTAGAGGAGGAAAAAAATTCTTACTTTAGATGATGGGTTGGTATAGATACTATCCAAGGCTCCTAACAACTTCTGTGAACGTGGGGTATGAAGTTTTATTGTTTTGGGTTTTTTTTTTAAGATTTATTTATTTTTAGAGAGAGGGGAAGGGAAAGAGAGAGGGAGGGAGAGAAACACAGATGTAAGAGAGAAACATTAACCAGTTGCCTCTTCTACGTGCGCCTACGGGGCACCGAACCTGCGACCAGGCATGTGCCCTGACCAGGAATGGAACTGGCAATGTTTCGCTTTATGAGATGTAGCTCAGCCAACTGGGCCACACCAGTAAGGGTAGTAGTATAAAGTTTTAAAAACTAAGTTTACGTGAAAGACTAATTCAGGTTAAAACTTTAAAATTTATTATATAAAAATAAAAGCATACCTTGGCCCAGGTTTTGGAGTTTTGCCAGCCTTTAGTTCATCAATAATTTCTTCAATATCCTTAGGTGTCAGATCCTCCTACAAAAAAATATTAGAATTATTTTCTACTACTGAAAGCTGTGTAAATCCCTAACATCACTTAGTTTATTGTTTGTCTCTCTCAATTTACAAGTTAGTTATGAAGGTAGCAGCAACTAAATAACTTCTATATATACATATAGTACATGCTGCTAAGTGCAATATGCAATAAGAGCTGCTGCTGAAGAGGCAATACAGACTAGTGCTTTGAAGTATGATAGTTCTGTATTTCAGTCCTCACTCCATCACTTACTAGTTAGCAATCTTAGACAAGTTACTCAGCCTCCCAAGTCCTTCTTCAATTGTAAACCTACTTGAGAATTCAATGAGAAAATATATAAAACAGAACGGTGCCATGGCAGATGCTCAACAAATGCTATGCCACTGAAGAAACGCTGAGGTGGCAAACAGTAATTAGAACCAGCAAGTATAGTAACTTAAAAGTATATGACCTAAATATCTACTATCCCAGTGATATCTTCTTTCTTTTCCAGGTGAAATTCAGTTTCAAAATTCACTTAATTTTCAAAGAGAAAGTTAAAAAAAAAACCCTTATTTTTGACACATTTATTTTGATGACCCTAACCCTCCAAACTCCATTTCAACTAAAACCACTCTATATTTTATAGACTGCACCTGTGTAAAATTTATAACTCAAGAAAGAGTTCTGTTATTTTAAATAACAAATACAACTGAAACACATGCACTTGTATGCCTAGCTGCTACAACCTAAGTTTAATCAAAAGACAGTCAAAACAGAATGGCAAGATTAAACTAAGAGAAAAATGCCTAAACTATATTATATCCCATTTCTCCCTTCAAAACTGATAAGCATTCAACAAAATGTTTTATAGTACCCTAGTACTATGCTAGGGAAATCATGATTCAATACTATATCTCCAGTACCTGGTCACATAAAAGCTTTAATATTGGTTGAATTAAACATTTATGAAAAGAAAAAGTTGCTTTGAAACTTAATGGTTTAACAAGATGTTCAGAACTTCATAGCTAGAATAAATCTTTAAATTCACGTAATGACTTTATGCCTCCCCCCAAATCTTTATTATGAGAACTCTAAAGCTAACATGAGTAACCATATTCCTACCCAGACTGAACAATATTTTTTAAATTGCCATATTTGCATTATGTACCCATATGCCCTTTTTTGGGCTGCACCATTTGAAATCAAGTTGTAGACATCATAATACTGCACCCCTAATACTTCAGTAGGCCATCTCCTAAGAATAAAAAATTTTTCTTAAATAGCAATGCCATTACCACACCTAATTAACTAACAATAATTCCTTAATAAAAATCAAATGTCAAGGCCATACTCAATTCTATCTAACCATCCTCAAAATGTGGTAACTGTTTTTCCTGTAAGTAGGATCCAATCAAAGTTT
>PVIA01011181.1:27224-46525 GCA_004024845.1 Tonatia bakeri
CGTTTTTTTTTTTTTTTTTTTTTTTTTTTTTTTTTTTTTTTTTTTTTTTTTTTTTTTTTTTTAGAGAGGGAAGGGAGAGGGAGAGAGAGAGAGAGAGAGAAACATCAATGTGCGGTTGCTGGGGGATATGGCCTGCAACCTAAGCACGTGCCCTGACTGGGAATCGAACCTGCGATGCCTGGTTCGCAGCCCGCGCTCAATCCACTGAGCTACGCCAGCCAGGGCTAAAGGGATTTTTTTTAAAGCATGGGAAATAGATAAAAAATTTAAATCACTGACCATTAAAATAAAGAAAATCACTATAGGAAATGAAAACACCCTAGAAATCTAAAAGGCCAATGAAATCAAATTTCACTTTCATTAAAAAAAGTTATAGATATCCATTTCAGGCATTATGGCAAAATAGATATCCTGATTGAGCTTCCTGTTGTAACAATTACAAATGCTTTTAAATTTCATCAATACACTGGCAAAAAGAAATACCCAGAAACCAAAAACTCAAAGAAAACCCAAGTAGAGAAGTGGAACACCAAGTAAACTTGGCTTTAGGGTTTCATAGTCTAGAACAGTGATTTCAACTAGTATGCTACAAGAATTTTTAAAATATGCATAACTGCCTATTTAATCAGGGACACTGACCTCTTTTCTCTTAAGTTGTCAAATAAAAAAAATGACAACAGCCAATACAACTTCCCTTAAGTTGTCTACTGTGAATGAATCAAAATTATAACTCCCTGGCCAGATGCTCAGTTGGAGCATCATCCTGTACACCAAAGGGTTGTAGGTTTGATTTCTAGTCAGGGCACAGACCTAGATTGGGGGTTTGATCTCCAGTTGGGGTGTGTATGGGAGACAACTAATCGATGTCTCTCTCTCTCTCTCAAATAAATAAAAACATATCCTCAGGTGAGGATTTTAAAAATATATACCTTTTTAAATGTTTTTGTACATCAGCAAAAAATATAATTTTTGTTGTGCCATGAAATTTTTAGTAATTAGTTTGTGTGCCAAGAGATGAAAAGGTTGAAAATTGCTGGTCTAGAGGGGCAAGGGACAAAGCCTCAGGTCACAAGAGACATGCAAACCACATGGAGTTAAAACCCCAAAAAGCTGGTAACTAGAAATTAAACCATCCTCAAAAACTGCTAGCCTAGAACCTTACAACATTTGGGGGGCTAAAGGGAAGGTATGAGGGACTCTCTTTTGGGTCAGTAGCATTTCTAGGGCTTCTAGACAGTAGCAAAGCAAATCTCTTTCTGAAGAACACACCTTTAATACTAGCCTCAAAGAATTTCCAAAAACAAATTTTAAGAAGTATGAGCTAACAAGATATAAATAAAAACCATGACATCATTAGAATAGCGGGCAGTTAAAAAAAGAGATAAATAGACTCTACACACTTGGGTATTATGTCTAAGATCAAAATGCAAATTTAAAAATATTTAGAACTAAATGATGAAACCATTACTTACCAAAGCTTGTGAAAAATGGCCCTAGCTAGGTGACTCAGTCAGTTGGAGCATCATCCCCAAAACCAAAAGGTTGTGGGTTGGATTCCCGGTTGGGGCACATACCCAGGTTGTGGGTACCCAACTGATGTTTCTCTCTCTCCCTCTCTCCCTCTCTCTCTCTCCCTCTCTCTCATCAGTAAACATATCTTCGAGTGAGGATTTAAAAAAATAAAATAAAAAGAAACTTGTGGTATCTGGCTAAAACAGTACTAAAAAAGAGGTATGATACTATCTCTATAAAATTGTCAGAAAAACTAATATAGAATTACATATTAGTATGGCTGGATACATATATGTAAAAAGTTGAAAAACATGTAAAGGAAGAATATACACTGAATATATGATAGTGGAACGAACAGTGGAAAAAACCTCTTAGACTGAATGGAAATAATTGGCCTTTGGGTGGAAATGAGAACAGTTTACTTGCATCTACAGCTTATCTCTACAAATAAAAATAAGAATAAAAATAATTTACTGAAGTGTGGAAAATGTTATTATCTGTTATGTCCTGGTGGTTATTTTCTGTATTTATTGGATTGGCCAAAAAGATCGTTTTTTCTGTAAGGTGGCTCTAGTTAGTGCTTAGTTGTCTTCAACTTCATTCAAAACAATTTTGTTAGGCTGTATTGTGTCAGCTGTCATATTGGCATGCACTTAAAGAAAAAAAAGGTAAATTATTGTGTAGCCATTTTAATGTTGGAAACTAAAGAAAATACACAACATTTTCAGCATATTATGCTTTATTATTTCAAGAAAGGCAAAAGTGTAACTGAAATGCAAAACAAGGTTTGTGCAGCATATGGAAAAGGTGCTGTGACTGATCAAACATTGTCAAAAGTGGTTTGTGGACTTTCACGCTAGAGATTTTTCACTGGACAATGCTCCACAGTTGGGTAAAGCAGCTGAAGTTGATAGCTATTAAATTAAGACATTAATTGATAATCAACACTATACACGTGGGAGATAGGCGACATACTCAAAATATACAAATGAATAAAGTTATTGGTGAAAATGAAGAATGTGTTTTATTTTACAGAAAAAAATTGTAAAGATTTTTTGGCCAATCCAATATATGTCAATTACTAAATTTTTCATAATTTAAAAGTTTTACAAATATATCATCTCCTAGGGCTAAATGCAAACATTTTTAAAAATAAATTTTTCAAAGCCATCTGGTGGACAATTCTGTAGAAGCTAAAATTGGCATATTCTCCCCAGGCTGGTATGACTCATTGGTTCGAACGACAGCCTATGAACCAAAAGATCGAAGGTCTGATTCCCATTCAAGGCACATGCCTGGGTTGCAGGCCAGGCTGCTGGGTGGGGGTTGTGATAGAGGCAACCAAATGATGTTTCTCTCGCACATCAACGTAGCTCTCCCTCTCTTTTTCCCTCCTCCCTTCCCCTCTCTATGAAAGTAAAGAACTAAAATCTTTAAAATTGGCATATTTTTATGAAAGGTTTTATATTTTTTGATTTTTGAAAATCAAAGAATACAATACCAAGAAACAAAAACAAAAACAAAAAAACCTTCTGGGTATTTATGTCAACAGTTTCTTCTAAATGAGTAATTCACAAACCAACATTTACAGGATGGGAAAACAAGTGTTTTAAATATGATATCATACAACTTTAATTTATATTTAGTGAAATACTCACATAGTAGTTGTCATTTATTTGAACCATTGGTGCATTTACACAGGCCCCTAAACATTCCACCTCTATAATAGTAAAAAGTTTGTCAGGTGTAGTCTCCCCAACCTTTATTCCTAAAAATATAAATGATCAGTGTAAGGACCAGATTATATTTTAATAGCAATATGATTTTAAAAAGAAAATGAACCAACAACATATTATGGTGGTATACAAAAAACATTTATGAGCATTAAATTTCTTAAAGAAAACAACTCTGTAAAATTTTACTAGAACATTCAAGGACTTCTTAAGTGAACTTATTCCTTTAAAAACAATCAAATTTCAGGGGACTCCTCTCCAGGGTATGTTGTATATCAGACTGCACAATTTTCATTTTGACTGTGATAATTAACAATCTACTAAAATCATTTATACTATCAGATTGACAAAGGCTCAGAACACTGCTAATATCATTAAGAATGTGAGGAAAACAATTACTCTGATATCTTAAGGGAAGGCATTTTGGCAAAATAAAGTAAAATCTGACACAGCAATTCTACTCCCTATAAACAATCTCATTATATAATAGGGTAAGTAGTCAAAGATACGTATACACAAAACTGCAGAATAACTTGTTATAAGAGAAAAATGAGACATACATATTGTGCTGTAGTCAAAGTGCAAAAGCAAAGTCAGACATATTGCATTTATGTATTAATAATGGAAAACTTAAACAATATAAAATCTAAACTTAATATACTCAACTTTTATCAGAATTTGTATGTTGAAGGCAGGGGTGGGATTATGAATAGGCTTCAGGTTTCTGTTTTATATACTTCAATACTCCCCAACTATATTTACAATGTGCAAGTACTTCACATTATATTTAGTAACAGAAATATTTTTTGAAAAACACTTTACTTTATTTGATATGTATAGTTATAAGTGCAGCAATGGAAATTTTATGTAGAAAAAAAAAATCAAATCCCATTTCAAACTTTCCTTCCTGAAGTATTCTTACTATTCTCATATTCTATTTGTCCCAAGGTTAGTGTGAAAGAACAGAAGGACAATATAGTCACTTTTTTACATAGCACATGCTATCACAATGAAACTTAATTTTCTAAACAATGAGAACTTTAAAATTCCTACAAGCTTTTCTGGCATACTTAATGATTATAAAAGAAAAGGTGAAAATTCAGCTTTGAGGCTGAAAACCTTTATTTATGAAGAAATAAAGGTAGATAAACAGGATGACAAAAGTTTACTCATGAAGTACATATCCAATAAGATAACAAAAGTTGGAAATGTCAGGTAGAAATAAGTCAACTCTAGAAAGACAATTCTAATTTGCATAAAAGTTTATAAATATAATGCGTCCCATACCAAGCTTTTTCTGAATGGCCTCCAGTATGCTGTCCGAATTTCGAAGCATGCAAGGTGTAGTAGTGCAGACCTGAATGTGATACTTTCCAACTGGCTTTCGATTATACATTGTATAAAAAGTTGCTACTTCATAGACTCTCATTGGAGGTACTTGCAAAACTTCTGCAACCTAAAAATATTAGGAAATTTTTAAATAACATAATTATAAGGTTTAATAATTAAGCTTTAGGTATGTTGTAAAATGCATATTTCAGTATTGCTTAAATATGGCAAAAACAGAAAAGTTCTTCAGAAGCAGAAAATATACCTGTACTTGGAATGTGCAAAGTATAAATCCTTTAATTTTTGCAGACACCTTACCCTTAAAACTACACAGAGCCCAGAGGCTAATGGTGACCCCAGTCCTCATCTCTGCAAAACGATCATTTTCCTCCAAATCTTTAAATCTTTCACTATTAAGAATTTCTATTTTGATAATTTCAACTCATTATTTTGTAATTTAAAATATCTAAATGGCAAAAACTTGGTGGCCAAATTCTAAAAAATTATTTTTCAACCTTTCACCAATGTTTTAAAAAAGCCTTGATGTTACTGGTGATATATAATGTATGCAAATGGTATGGCGATAGAAAAACAGTTGAGAATCAAAGCTTACCGACTAGCCAATACTGGTTTACATATCTACACACACACACCTCTCCAGTACAATCCACGCATTACTATTTCCTATGCATCTTACAGACTAGTAGTACTTCCCAACCTTTCACATCAAGCTATTTACAGAAAATACTTGTGCTGATACATTGGGCAGGGGATGTGGGGGTGTGGGGTATTAAGAACCAAGGGACTCACTATCTAAGCACAACTCTCTCCGTCAGGGCAAGTCTGTTAGTGTACAAGGGATTTTTTTAGCTGTTTTTTAGGTCTGGTCCACACACAGTCTACCATGACTAATCCTGGCTACAACTTTCTCAGTGATCTAAAATTACTAATCGATCAAGTCTTAAGATTTGCTGTCTGGCATTCTTTTTTTTTTTAAATATATTTTAAAGATTTTATTTATTTATTTTTAGAAAGAGGGGAAGGGAGGGAGAAAGACAGGGACAGAAACAGTGATCAACTGCCTCTTGCATGCCCCCAAGTGGGGGCCTGGCCTGCAACCCAGGCATGTGTCTTGACTAGGAACCAAACCAGCAACCATTTGGTTCCCAAGCTGGCACCCAATTCACTGAGCCATACCAAGCAGGGCTGCTATCTGGCATTCTTAAAAATAACGTATATATCCTCGTTTTGACATAAAAGAAGAGCTCATTAAATGACATTTTAGATGGCATATATGTTGAACTTTCTCATACGAGGGATTCAAAAGGAAAAGTATTCTCAAAACATTTAATCACAGCTCACCTGTGACTTATTTGGTGATACTAAACTAGGTATGTACCTCTAAATCTGGGGAGCTCTCTCAAAATATACCTGCTGGAACTTGCAAATATACATACTACAGCCCTACCACTGGAAGTAAGGCTTTGAACCATAGTAATGGTTAAGGAACTAACACATGAGTTTCTGGATTTTGTTTGTTGTAAAGTTGGGCTTTTCTCTGGGGTCAAAGAGACAGTAACATTACGTCTCAAATGTAAAGCATAAGAATCTTGATTCCATTCCATATATGCTATTTCCTGCTTTTTCACACATAAACACTTTTAAAATGTTCTCATATTAGTTTCTCATTTATTTTATTTTGCTCTGCTAAACTTACCTCTCAGCAAGACTTCCAAAAAGTCTGTCATTATTAAAAACATGTTTTTGCAAAAAGTATCTATAATTTAAAAACATACCACAATAATTTAGAAAGTTAGCTACTGTTATATAGAAAACATGTAACTCCAAAGAAATGTAATTTATTTAAAAAAAACCCCACCTGTCTATGTTTACTAAGTATAGTACCAACCAAGCTTGCTCTGTAACACTTTTTCATAGTCGAAAAAATACTAGGGGTTCACCACAGTATTAGGGTACTGGACAAAGCAAGGAAGAGATCAGTGAACTACATCTAAAATCTGCATTTGAGATTCCATGAGATAAATCGAGGACATTCCTGTTCTCCAAAACAGATGATAGTGGCCTACCCTAACAGACTAAATAGAATTTAGGAAGCGAGAAAGAAGAGTGAAGTGGAGCACAAGCTCTGCAAGGGTCCGTCAAGTAGAAAACACGTTGACATGAAAATAGTCCCTAGCTCTTGCCACTTAGAAACTGTAACGTGACATTCGGAAAAGACCTTCACTGCAGGTGAGGAAGTATGTCCAGAGAAAAATCAAGACCTCCTAGCTCAAAGTCTAATATATTTTTCATTATATCACATTGGTTTATTAGTTTTATGATTCTCCTAAGAATCAGATAATATACAGTTTTGTATAGTACTTTGTAAATAATGTATACACTGTAACATAGTACCGCCCAAATGTAGTTATATTAATAGCATGAGTAAACTTGATATTGGAATAGTGCTGAAAATATGACTGAAAAATGAACTTTAAATATGAATAGACTAACTTAAATTGATCATCCATAGCACTTCTGTAGGTTGTTGATTCCAAGGTGCCACACTCAAGTGTCATATACCATGTTTTGCATTTTGACAGACTGGACTAGTACACGCAAAAAAACGAAAATGAACCACCAACTTATACCATACACCAAAATAAACTCAAAATGGATAAAGGATTTAAATATAAGTCAGGATGCCACAAAAATCCTAGTGGAAAACACATGCAGTAAAATTTCAGACTATATCACAATGCACTATTTTTGCCAATATATCTCCTAGGGCAAGGGAAAAAATAAACAAAGGGGACTAAGTCAAAATTAAAAAGCTTCGACATGGCTAAAGAAACCATAAACAAATGAAAAGGAATGACTGTATAGAAGAACATATTTGCCAACAATATATCAGACTAGGGCTTAATGTCCAAAATATATAAAGAACTCATATGACTAAACACCAGGAAGAAATAATCCAATTTAAAAATAGGCAAAGGACCTAAATAGAAACTTCTCCTAGAAGGACATCAGATGGCCCATAGACATATGAAAAGATGCTCAACACCACTAACCATCAGAGATGCCAAGTAAAACTACAATAAGGTATCACCTCACAACTGTCAGAATGACCATCATTAATAATCAAGAGCTGGTGAGGATGTGGAGAAAAGGGAACCCTTTCTCCAGTTAGTGCACTGTTGGTGGGAATGCAGACTGGTGCAGGCACTGTGGAAAACAGTATGCAATTTCCTCAAACAATTAAAAATGGAACTGCCTTTTGACACAGCAATTCCACTGCTGGGAATATATCCTAAGGCTCCCGAAATGCCAATTCAAAAGAATTTTTGCACCCCTATGTTCACAGTAGCACAATTTACAAAAGCCAAGATTTGGAAATAGCCTAAGTGCCCATCAGCAGATTAGTGGACCAAAAAACTTGTGGTACATTTACATAATAGAATGCTATGCAGCAGAAAAAAAGAAGGAACTCCTGCCCTTTGCAGTAGCATGGATGGAACTGGAGGCTATTATGCTAAGTGAAATAAGTCAGCTGGTAAAAGACAAATATCATATGATCTCACTCAGAAAAGGAATATAATGAACAAAATAAACTAATGTGCAAAACAGAACCAGAGGCATGGAAACATGGAATAGACTGGCAGCTGTAAGAGGGGTGGGGAAAAGTAGGGACTGATGGAAAAAAGTGAAGGGATTAATCAAAGAACATACATGAAGGACCCATAGACATGGACAATGGTATGGGGATTGACTATGGAAGTGGGGGTGGGCTGGGTCAGGGAAAGTGAAGGGGGAAAAATGGGACATCTGTAATAGAATAAACAATAAAAAAATAAAAATAAAAACTCTACCTTTTCAGTTCTCAGCATTACTAAGGGAGCCAACAAAAACACAAATGTAATTTGGGGAAATTTATAAATGATTAAAAGTCTTCAAACTCTTATATTTTGACATTAATGACTGTCAGAGACATTTCTATACAAGGGAGTTACCATCCACAATCTCACTTCTTTTTGAGCGAAGGCAACAATAAAGTCAGTACCTTGTTCATAGCAGAGATGGGCAGCCATCCATTCTGTCTTTGCGCTAAATCCAGGACTGGAAGCACAGCTGCTGCTTTATGCCCTTCCGGATAGTTTTTTACAATTGCTTCTATTCTCTGTATCAAAGAAAAAGCACCTGTTTTTATATACCTGAAGATACTAAATATTTTGTATATTAATTATAATGTTAATTTTATCATACCTTATAGTTTTCTGGTGTGAAATCAAATGGAGTATCTGGGTTATTCTCAGGAGTATCTCTGTGCTAATCAAAAGAAAAAAATATTCCAAAATTATTAAAATTCCTCAAAAGTACGAATAACTTTGTACATTACAATTACTGATTATTTAATCTCTTCATTTTATTTTTAACAGATACAAATCTATCTATCCCTGCACCAAAAACAATGTCTAAGGAGTCAGAGAAAGACAAATAGCACATGATCTCACTTATAAGAACAATCTAGTAAATAAAATAAATGAATGAACGAAATAGAACCAGAGGCACAGAATCACAACAGACTGACAGCAGTAAGAGAGGAGAGGGGAGAGGGGACTGTCTGAAAGAAGGTGAAGGGATTAGTCAAGGAACATACATGAAGGACCCATGGACATGGACAATGGGGTGGGCATTGATTATGGAAGTAGGGGGCAGGCTGGGTGGAGGGATTGAAGTGGGAAATAACTGGAACCATTGTAAAACATAAAAACAAATAAAAATTGTTTAAAAAGAATGACTAAACCAACTATTAAATACACACGTGATGAATATGATTACCAAAGTAATGTTAGCAGGATCGAAAATTTTAGAAATCACCATTTAATGTTTAAGACAAGTAGCTTTAGGACCAAAAAAACAAACAGTTATCCAACTTAATTAGAGAATAAGGTCTTCTAATGTAATTACCAAAACATTACTAATTATTGGGAGCCTTATAAAGACAGAATTTTGAATGTGAACATATGTGCATTTTTCCAAGAGAGGGTATCAAATTGTCAAAGGAACTCAGTACCCTAGGGAAGGTGCAAAAACACCATCTCTTCCCCATGTAATAGAAGCTAGTCAACAACTAGTTTTCCGTAACAGAAACTAGCCAACAGTATAAGAAGCTTTATTTTTTCTCCATAAAAGATCAAGCCCTCTTTAAAAACTCACAAGAAATGGCACATCAACAGGAAATCTTATGAGTCACAATGAGACAAACACTTACAATGATTAATGTTTTGTATGTAAGGTGAACACAGAATTGAATCTCTTACTATGTTAACACTCAGTTTTTCTTCAAGGACATAGAAGAGGAAAAACAAAAACTTTGGACAATGATCTCAAACACTGCATACTTAATGATTTTAGACAAAAATGATAAAATATAAAGCAGGAATTTACTTATCAATAATAAGCCAATTAAGATTGACCCTGGAAATAATTCAGTTTATAAAACTATACCACTAACTCTAAATCATACAAGTCCAGTAAACTGCCTTTAAACAATACGAGAGTAACACCTGAAAACTGTATCTTTGTCAGAGAAGGGGGATAAATTATTTTATCCTTTCTGAATTGTACAACTAAGGAGGGGAGGTCATTGACCTTTGCCTATAGTTAAACCCTGGAAACAAAAATACAAAGGCTGACTGCCAATATATTCACTCTACTACTAAAATCCCAAAGTTTCTAACTAGTGCCATTTTGGGATTCCCCAAGTTGCAGCCTCAGAATCTTCAGTGAACCAACGTCTAAGCTTTAAGAACTCAAAGTGTGAAAACAGGGTAGGGCTCACTCACAGTAATTTCACCAAATAATAATCTAAATTCTTATTCCCAGAGTTGCCCTGGTACCAACTTAAACTTGAGAGGTTCAGCTGGAGCCACCTATCTTTTGAAAAGTAGTGAATTTACAATTAGCTATATTTAAATTCTCACTATGGCCAGGATATACCAAAGACATGGCTATTTAAGATATATTGGATTATTACAACAGATTTACCTAAATTTTCAAGTCTTTTCATTGTGAAGAAATCTAGTAACTTACCACAAATAAGGCTCCTCCAGCTCCACTTCGCACAGCTGTCTTGTGCAAATTCCTTGTATGTCTTCCCTAAAATTTTAAGATGATTTAGTAAACCACAAGTCTTGAGAAAATTTTCCTATGGTAATACTTTAAGATTTATAACTAAAAACAATAGAATCAATTTACAGAAGTAAAAGATCTTAAGAGACATGGTCTACCACACTACACCGCACCCATTTTATTTTAAGAGAGGTATAAAAAAATGGAGATCCAAAGGTAAGGTTACTAACTTGCCTAAGGTCACATATAAGAGTAAGTGGCAGAACCAGGATCAAAACCAGATCTTGAGTTCTGTATTCTTTCTACAGCACTCCACTGGCATACATTCGTAAGAGTTAACATATCATTAACTTACTGGCTTTTCACTTTTGTCTGAATCAAGTTGGATCCCAGCTTTCATTTAGTGTGGACACCCATAAACATGTTTTCATTTTGTACAAATGAGTCACAATCTACTTTATCTTCCTTTTTCTTTACTTAGTTCAGAAACTCCTGCCATACAAGCAGTTTCAGAAAGCTGCTTATGATGGATGCTATGCAGACTGACCATAATTGTTTTAGAAGAAATCTATTTGATCTCCCTCTCCGTTGCATTTCATTCCCCTTTGCTCTGTTGCTCCTTCCATCATTTCTACCTTCTCCACTCCCCAGAAAAGTAATTCATTTATTGTTCAGAAATCCTCTGATTTCTGAGGTATATTAACAACAGATGGTAGAACACTGGATTAAACCAAGCATGGAACTGGAGAAGAGTTGGATTCAAAAAGAAGCCAAACATAACAGAAATAAAGTAATACAACACAATCACGTATTTATCAGTTGCCTGGGTGTAAATAATATTTCAGCTAAAGAAATGTTTACACAGAACATTCACTTTAATTAACAAAACAAGGCCCAGGCACAGAATGAGAGATATAATAAAATATGGGAGTAGTAAGTATCAGCATTAGGATAATGTGGAAGGAGAGCATTCAGTCGACTAGCGGTACACGAGGGGGCTTCAACCACTTAGGTTTTATTTCTCCCTTGGGCATCAAGTGGATACACAGTGTTTATTATATTTTTGTGTGTCAGAGATATATGACAATTTTTTAAAAATGCAACACATATCAAGTGATGATATGACATTTTATGTTATTATACTTTTATTCAATTTCTCCCAAATTGTTTCAGGGTTAATCTCTGAATTAATATAAGGTTATGCCTATATCCCTGACTTGCCTGCCCAGAACCTGGATAAAAATAAACATAAAACTAAGGCCATAATTCCCAAATAACATTATAATACCAACATCAGCATAAAGCTTTGAAAGATTAACAGAAACTAACATTTACAAGACAGTACCTACAACCACTTTATCTGAGAAAACATACATACATACATATTTTAAATCAAATAACAATTTCTACTGAGTAACAGTGAGTTACTTAACTAAATTCTAAGAGAAAACAGAGGATTTCATAATCAAGTAAGGAAGGATTACTTTAAGAGTAGGGAAAGTATCCAATCCTCTCTTTTCTTATTCTAACCCAACATTTTCTCCTTACTTTGCTGGCTTTTTATGTGCTCCCTCAGGTTAGGTGTTTTCAGGATTGAGTTCTATTCTATGTTCTGTATTATATAGTTCTTTGCCACTGATAGCTTACCTGTTTTCATCTATTAACTCTACACTGATGACTAGAATCTTAAACACATTTGATTACAAAAAGTCAACAGCGTGAGGTCATGAATACATATAAATCTGAGAAAAATGAGTAAATGTAAACAAAAATGTCACAAAATCCAAACAGTTAAACTTACCAGTAATTAAAAACATGCAACTTTAAATGAGTTAACATTTTCCAGCTATCAAATTAGCAAAGAGGTTTTTTAAAAGATAACATTCAGTTCTGTTGTATGTATGGAAAGGTGGGCATGCTTATATATTAGGTAAAAATTGATCATCTTTTAAGAAAGCAAATTGGCATCATATATGGACAGACCAAAGAAAGTTTCTATCTTTTAACTTAATTTTACTTTTAGAAATTTATCCTGAAAAATAGCAGGAAAAAAAACCCTGACTGGTATGGCTTGGATGGCCACCCATTGAACTCCCAGCCAGGGCACAGACCTGGGTTGCCAGGGCAGGTACCGGTTGCATAGTTGGGGATGTTTAAGAGGCAACCAATCAATGTTTCTCTCCCTCTCTTTCTCCCCTCTTCCCCCCTTTCTAAAAATAATAAATAAAATCTTTAGAAAAAAAGAATACTAGGAAATGAGCACAATGATTTATGTAAAAATGCTTTCTCTAATGTCTGTTTTGGCAAAATACAAGCAACTAAAAAACCCAGCACAGGGAGTTTTAAATAAATATTAAGAATTCCAACAAAAATCTTATTTCCTAAAAATAATGACATAGAAAATTAATAACATTAAAAAACATTCAACAGGTACTGCCCTGGCTGGTGTGGCTCAGTGGATTGAGCAATGGACTGTGAAGCAAAGGGTCCACAGTTCAACTACCAGCAGGGGCACATGCCTGGGTTGCAGGCCAGGTCCCCAGTAGGGGATGCACAAGAGGCAACCACACACTATGTCTCCCTCCCTTTCGTTCTGCCTGCCTTTCCATCTCTAAAAATAAATAAATAAAATCTTTAAAGAAAAATTCATCAGGTACAAAACAAAACTTATCACCTCCACTGTTAATCCTATATCTCCTTCCAATTTCCCTGTGCACCAAATTAAATACAACTAATCTCAAAACAGCTTAAATATTTGATCCTTTCCGCCCTGGCTGGTGTAGCTCAGTGGATTGAGTGCGGGCTGCGAACCAGGCATCACAGGTTCGATTCCCAGTCAGGGCACATGCCTGGGTTGCAGGCCATGGCCCCCAGCATCCGCACATTGATGTTTCTCTCTCTCTTTCTCTCCTTCCTTTCCCTCCCTAAAAAATAAATAAAATCTTAAAAAAAAAATATTTGAACCTTTCCTTACTATTCTGTCTCATACTTTTATTTAAAATTAAAAAAAAAAAGAGCCTTGAAAATTGGTCTTTAGGCCTATGTAGTTACATATTGGAAAATTTATTGAGGCATACTCTGGCTGACCTGTAATTTAGTCCATGCGCATGACCTTACATACACAGACACTTCTACGCCCAACAAAGTGTTTTAAAGCCCAAACCATTGAAGACAGATTACTATTGTTTGAGAACAGTTATGAAAAAGCATCTGTTGCCCTGGCGGGTGTAGCTCAGTGGATTGAGCGCGGGCTGTGAATCAGGCATCCAGGTTCAATTCCCAGTCAGGGCACATGCCTAGGTTGCAGGCCATGTCCCCCAGCAACCGCACACTGATGTTTCTCTCTCTTTCTCCCTCCCTTCCTTCTCTAAAAATAAATAAATAAAATCTTAAAAAAAAAAGAAAAAGTATCTGTTATTGAAAAAAAAAGCATTAGAGTTTCAGGTTAGTTTTTTTGAAGATTTGTATATAGCCCATCATTATGCCACTTGCTAACATGTAACCTTGCACAAATCGCAATTTTTTAAGCCTCAATTTCTGCACCTGTAAAACTGGGATATTTACTTATTGGAGTGTTTTGAGGTTCAAATAATGAAGTTTCTCTTTAAGTACTATACAACCTGTTAAAGCATTACCCTATCTTCTTAGCTGACATGTGGATAAAATATTTAAGAACTAAGAAGTAGAAGATTTAAACAATTGTATTTTTAAGAATTAAAACAATTTAAAAATCACACTTTGTTCTAGATCAGTGAAATATGCCATTGGTATTTTAATAGGGCTTGCATTCAATCTATAGATTGCGTTGGGTAGTATGGACATTTTAAAAAGGCTAATTCTTCTAATCCATGGACAAAGTATATGCTTCCATTTATTTGTATCTTCCTCCATTTCTTTCTTCAGTGTTCTATAGTTTTCCAAGTACAGGTCTTTCACCTCCTTCGTTAAATTTATTCCTAAGTACTTTATTTTTCTTGTTGCTATAGTAAATGGGATTTTTTTCCCCTAGTTTCTCTTTCTGATATTTCATTGTTGGTGCACAAAAATGCCATCAATTTCTAAATAGTGACTTTATATCCCATTACTTTGCCAAATTCACTTATTAGGTCAAGCAGTGAAATAAGCCAGTCAGTGAAAGACAAATACCATATAATCTCACTTATAAATCTAATGAGCAAAATAAACTAACGAGCAAAACAGAAACAGGGACATGGAAACATGGAACAGACTTACAGAGGCCACAGGGGATGGGGAGGGGGATAATGGTGAAAAAAGGGGAAAGGGACTAGTCAAAGAACATGTATGAATAACCCATGGACATGGACAATAGTGTGGGGAGTGACCATGGGAGCAAGGGTTGGGCTGGGTGGAGGAGGGCAATGGGAGAAAAATTGGGACAACTGAAATAGAATAACAATAAAAATATAAATAAAATTTAAAAAAGAATAAATTACATTAGTTTGTAAGCAACCCCCCCACCCCCTGTGAAAATCAGGCATTCTTTTTTTTTTTAATTTAAAGATTTTATTTATTTATTTTTAGAGAGGGGAGGGAGGGAGAAAGAGAGAGAGAGAGAGAAACATCAATGTGCGGTTGCTGGGGGACATGGCCTGCAAACTAGGAATGTGCCCTGAGTGGGAATCGAACCTGCGATGCTTTGGTTCGCAGCCCGCGCTCAATCCACGGAGCTACGCCAGCCAGGGCAGGCATTCTTAATATACTCTAACAAAGAGTCATTCTCAACAGGCACAAAAAGAACAAATTACTGAGTTTCTTGCATTTGCACATTATTTTTTTCCTTCTACCACTCAGACAAGGCTCTCTCCCTCTTACCCTCTCAAAAGAGAGAGAACAATGCACATTATTTTTTGTTATTTATACCCACATAAGACTGCTGATTTTTCTCATGAAAGTATATTTTAAATAGTTGAAAAATACCATCTCCTTCCTCTCCACTGAAATTAACATACAAATTTCTCTTTACTTAAAGTGGGAAAGGAGAAAGCAGTAACGTTGATAAGACAATTTTCCACAGGTCTCAGGTCTCTGCACATCTTCTGACCAGGGGCACTAAACACTAACAGTTTTTGTTTCAGACTATCGTTTCAAGGGTTTTTGTAGAGAATGTCTCCCTCTGGGGCAAAGGTTGCAGCTGTGGTTGGACTCCTCAGTGGTGATGCACAACATCCACCTGGGCTGCTCCATGTCACTCCCATGGGATTTGAAGGTGAAGGGGAACCAACATGAACATGAAGCTCATGCTGCCTCTGAGTAATAAAGTCCTGTGTCTCTAACCCAAGAGTCTCAACCAGCAACCACAAAACTGAGGCAGGTTAACTTGTCTGCTTGCAAGTAGAGTAAAATCTCAGAGCCTTGACAGTTCTTGACAAGAAGGTCAAATCTACAAACACCCCAGTCTCCATGTTGTGCTGATTTTTTAGAATACAGAAAATAATTATAATATAAAGAATAGTATATAAAGAATAAAGGAATAAATAATGTGAATATAGAAATATTATAAAAGAAAACAATTAACAGTACCTATCTCAGGAGAGGGGGACCAAGGATCTAGAGTGGGAGGGACATCTACTCATAATATATGCAACATATATCAATAAATTTACCTTTATTCTTTACTCCTAATATATAACATATATCTTGTATTTACTATAATATATATCCTTGCATACTGTTTGAATTATTTGCCATGTATGTGCATCACATTTCAATTTTTAAAATGAAAATCCTCAGTCCTCTTTTTCTCTTACTATCACCACTCTATTTCGGACATTATTTCAGGTCTGTGCATTACTCTAATAATTTTCTAGCTGACCTGTCGCCAATCCAAATCATTCTGTCTGACGTCACCAAACTAATCTTTAAAATACTTTCCTGTTGACGGTGCATGTGATGTTGAAAAGGACCAATACCAAATAGAACTGTCAATCTCACTGTTTCTAAGAATTACGTTTTCACATTCTAATACCTCAGAAATTGGTTTCCATCACTTATCTAAGATTCCATAAATACCCTATGTGCATGAAGACAATTCAGCACAGTGGTTAAAAAGTAGCTCCAGAGCCACTTTCCTCATTTGTGAAATTGGAATAATAATAGTACATACTTCACAGGACTATTGTGAGGATTAAAAGAGAGAATCCGCCCTGGCTGGTGTAGCTCAGTGGATTGAGCGAGGGCTGCGAACCAAAGCATCGCAGGTTCAATTCCCAGTCAGGGCACATGCCTGGGTTGCAGGCCATGGCCCCCAGCAACCGCACATTGATGTTTCTCTCTCTCTCTTTCTCCCTCCCTTCCCTCTCTAAATAAATAAAATCTTTTTTTAAAAATCTTAAAAAAAAAGAGAGAAAATCTATGTAAAGTGCTTAGTGATGCTACCTTGCAGGTAGTATGTACTATATTAGCTATAATTATATATTAGCTATTATTAACTATTAGAAGTACTATGTGTCAGGCACTAAGCTTTATATACACTATTTAATCCTTATAACTTTCATGAAATGTATTATATTCAGACAATAGAAATTCAAACAGGTTATGAACACTTATAAAGGTCACATCACTAATTAGTGCCAGAACTCACCTTAGATCTTAGTAGTAATAACAAAAAAGGCCATGACCTTATTATTAGCCCCTTGAATGTAATTTGATGTTGTCAGAGCTTTAAAACAGCAATTTTCAACTGGTGTGCTGTAAGAATTTTTAAAACATGTAATACCTATTTATTTAGTCAGGGACACTGAGCTCTTTTCCCTCAGATTGTCATATTTTTAAAAAAATGACAACAGTCGACACAACAATAGCCACCCAATATGAATGCCCCGTCTTAAGCCATAAATATGTAGGTCATATAACAGAGTTGCATCTTATTGGTCATGTTGAATAAGGTTGCATCTGATTGGTTAATTCTTGGTACCAGAAATCCTTTATTACAACCATAGGCACTAAATTTTTTAAAAAGTCACTTTGGCGCTGGCTGGTGTGGCTCAGTGGATTGAGGGCCAGCCTGCGAAATAAAGGAATCACCAGTTTGATTTCAAGTCAGGGCACATGCCTGGGTTGAAGGCTGGGGGCATGCAAGAGGCAACCACACACTGATGTTTCTCTCCCTCTCTTACTCCCTCCCTTCTCCTGTCTAAAAATAAAATCTTTTTTTAAAAAAGCCACTTTGGAGCAAAAATGGTAGATAACCACTATTTTTTTGTAAATCAATAAAATTTATAACTATTTTTGTCAGATCAGCAAAAAATGTATTCTTTGGTGTGCTACAATATTTTAGTAATTAGTTTATGTGTGCCACAAGAAGAAAAAGGTTAAAAATCACTGCTTTAGAAGAACAGAATAGGTCTAAGAAACCAATGAGTTTAATTAAGAAAACCAGACATACATATATAGACAAACAGATTAGAAATGAAAAACCCTGCCCCCTTTGGTTTGCTATGCTCCTATTTAGACAGAGAAGGATGCATGTATATGCTATATATAAATCAAGCTATTTACTGTTTTTTATTTTTTTAATATACAGTAAATGCCACTCTTCTGTTCCTATAGAAAATCTAAATATATATACATTACATAGCATTTCAGCAACTGAATTTCAAGAACTGAAGTTGACTTCTTCAAAATAACAGAAAAAGGGCTCAATTAATTTGCTTATACAGGGCCCATCAGAAGAAATGCCTGCTTGAGTGTGTTTGGCAGGATAATAATATGGGTGTGATAATTTATAGTTTTAATTTGAACATTTCATCTAAAATGTCATATGTTGTGCTTGACTGTGATATTTTTGTTACAGAATTACATGCTTATGATTTTATAATAAGATTTTGTAATAAAGATGGGCGTTATTTGTGCAACTGTATAACAAAAGAAGCCATCAAAAATAGAATAAACTGATAAATATTAGCCCTCATTTTTAACAAGTTAGCACATGACTATTTCAAAGTTCCCCTGTTTTGGATTATTTTTAGGAACTTCATCTACTTTATATCCATTATAATAACTATGTCAGACACTTTCAATAAAGAAATAAGATATTATACTTCCAGTCAAGATGGAGGCATATGTAAATACACCGCAGCAAAAATTACAACTAGACTACAAAACAAATTATCACCCAGAACTGTCAAAAAATCGAGCTGTATGAAAGTTCAACAACCAAGGATTTAAAGAAGCCACCTTCATGTAGTTGAGTAGAAGGGGTGGAGAGGCAGAAGGCATAGAGAGACAGAGGCATGGGGACGTGGAGAGGCAGAGAGACACAGAAGTGGCAGTCCCACGTCCCTGTGTGGTGGATAAAAATTGGAAGGATACCTCGGAACGAAGGATCCCAGCCCCAGATGAAACCACCCAGCCCAGGGTTCCTGCACCAGGACGATAAATCCCCATAGGTTCTGGCTATAAAACCAGCAGGGATTAGGGTGGCAGAAGAAACTGTAGGATTCTCAGGAGACTCCTACTAAAGGGTCCACAACGGACTTAGGACTTGGCAGACTCAGCCCTTCTAGGATATTCAGCACCAGGGAAACAGCTGGAAGGGCACTAGGGTCATATGGGGGGAGGGGGGAGGGAGGA
>PVIA01011182.1:0-46433 GCA_004024845.1 Tonatia bakeri
TCTCCCTCTCACGTTCCCAGTTCCGGTCTCCGGCCCCCATCCTCTCTTCATCTGTGCCTTCTCTGCATGGCTCCCCCACCGGGTCTCGCTCTGTTGTGTTCTCGCCCTCCCCGTGTCTCTCTCTGTCTCTCCATCTCTGCTTCTCTCTTTCTCCATCTGGCCCTCTCGTGTGCCCTTCCTCTGCTTTTTTCTTTGCCTTTGCCTCCCGCATCTGTCTCTTCTGGTCTCTTTCATCTTCTGTCTCTCCCTCCTGTCTCTCACACTCTCTGCGGGTCTCTACCTCACCTCTGTCTCTCCGTGTCTCTGGCGTCCATCCCTGCCTCTGTGTGTGCCTCTCTTGCTCCCCCTCCCTTCCCCCCTTCTTTCTGTTTCTAACACCCACACTCACATCCTACCTCAGGAGTAATTGCTTTTGTCTGGGTTGGACTGGACTTGTGGTGGGGGGAGGGCGGGGGGGAGCGGGTGGCGCTGGGGGGGTTGGGAAGGACGGAGGTCGCTTAGTGGAGTTGAGGTGGCATCTGCCAAAGCAGGGGATGCTGAGGAGCACAGGTCCACTGTCCATGGGGGAGGGGGGCCCTGGGCACATCCTGGTTGGGGTCTGGGCCTCTGGCAGGGGATGGAAGAGGCAAGCAGACCCTCACGTGAGGATTCAGAGGCGAGGTAGCACCAAAGCGGGTCGGCCAGCAGCAGCCTTCCTGCGCCGCCTCAAACCGTCCCCCACTCAGAGACCCCCCAGCACCATCACGTCCACCGAGTCACCACGACACTCACGGAAACACTCCCAAAGCCTCTGATCCACTCGGCCATCAGCACACAGGGACATGCGGCGCCACGCAGACACACGGAAAGTGCACGGGGTCTCTGGCCCTCGTACAGAGAAAGGGCTTCTGGTGGTACAGAGATGACCCCGCCTGCGGCCGCCCACCGGCACAAGCACAGAGTCCATTCGCACAGACACACAGGACTCTCGCCACAGTTCCCAGACACTCACAGAAACCCCCACGCTCAGACACACGCCGGCGGGCAGGGGATCGGGCACACCAACACGCAAATTTCCTGGAACACCGGACACACAGCCACCACATTACCTGGGGGCAGGAGGTCACTGAGAGGCTCCTGGGGGTGCTTCTACGCTTCCCTGAGGGACAAACAGACCTTCATACACATCCTGGCATTTGGGGGATCCACTCATGGAAGCACACACAGAGCCGCCAAGCCCCCTGGGACACACCCTCGGGCTGGTGGCCACAGAGAATGACGCGTTAGCTGATACACACGGGACACACAGCCTCAGAGACCCGCAGCAGCCACCCAGGCACTCGGGGGACCTGAGCTCGCCCTGCACTCATGGCACGGCACAGTCCTTCCCTGGAACCTCCTGTCCTTGCCTCACTCCCCATGCTCATGAGCAGGCCGGGCTCTGGCGTGAGGCGGAGGCGGCTCTGCCCACTGAGCCCAGAGCGAGCGTGGGGCAGCCAGGGGCTCTGTGGGTGGGCAGTGGCTGCCTGGGGGCTGCCCCACTGTTCCTGGCATTCACGCATTCTGGTTTACTCCAATGGCCCCGCCAGGCCTTCCCTTGCCCGTGGGCTCGGGACAACATTTCCGTAGTCCCCTAGGTACTCCTGCCCACCGCCCCCCAGGCCCATCCCTCTCATGCCTTCAAAGGGCCCCATCCCCCTGAGCTGCCCCAAACTGAGGGGCTCCCTGCTTTTGCTGGGGACTGTCCCTCCATGTCTCCCAGCCCCCTCTCTGCCAGTGTGTCCCCATCCCCATCTATTCCCTGCCCACTCCCATACTCACCCCCTTCCTGGCTGTCCAAGCTCTCAGCTTCCCTAAGCTCTCTTGCTGCAGGGGCAGGTGATGGGGGGCCCTAGCCCCACAGAGGCATGGGTAAGGGGTGCCTGGGGGTGGGGGGCCTGGGCGCGGCTCCGGGAAAGGGAAGCAAGGCAAGTGGAGAGAGACGCAGAGGCAGGCAGGCAGCCAGCCGGCTTTATATCCCTGCCGTATTGATCCACCATGTCACAGCCCCGGTCGATAGCCAGCCGAGAAGGAGAGGGAGTGAGGGAGGGGAGGTTTGGGGGAGGGCAGCGGGACCCCATAGTCCTGGGCCCATCTGGGGCCTCCTTGGCAGGCTGTGGGGGCATGCACCAGCAGCCTACACCCCCAAAAGAGGCCCATTGCTGTGTGCTCCCTCTCTTCCTCTTGGCTGAGGCCCGCTCCCTGAGAGCCGCATCTGTAAAACAATTTAAACACAGATTGGCCCATTTCTTTTTTGTTTCTGGTGGTTCCTCACCTCTCATGGGCATGGGTGGGGGATCACAGCTGTGTGCTGTCTCAGCTCCTCCCTGCCCCCGCCCCACTGGGGCTGGGCAGCTGTGAGGCCTGGAGGAGGGTCTGCAACATTGGGCCGGGTTGGAGCCTTGGGCAGGTGAGAGAACCTCTCTGCCTGCCGCTCCCTTAGCCATGGCCAGCCAGGTGCTCAGGAGGGATTTGCCCATACCCGTTTCCTGCCCTCTCCTTTCCAGCCAGAGGCCCCACCTCAAAGCTGTGCTGGGCCATGCTAGACGGGCTGCATTTAAAATTTCTTCCTCTTGGTCCCCTGACCTCCATGGTCTGAGGCGGAAAACTCAGCTTCTGCTCTCCTCAGCTTCCTCTTCCCTCTCTATAGAACCTTCTGCCACCTGCCCCCCATCTCAGCTGCCCCTGACCTCAGTGGGGAAAGGAGGGACCTCTCTGTCTCCCTAGGTACAGAGAGGGGAAAGGGAGAAGCTTCTGGACCCTGCTGAGAGCCCTGGGGCTGGGCTTCCATTCTAGATCCCAGCTCTGGCTCTGTCTTCCTTCTCCGGGCCTCAGTTTCCCTCCTACCCCATGCGACCGTGGCCAAGCTCAAAGGTTCTGTGCCTTTCTGGGATCTGCCAGGATTGGTGCAGATGGAGGGTGAGGCCAGGGCCAGAGGGGTGCCTGCTGCCCCTCCCTCAGCGGGATTGCCTGGGTCCCAGGTGTTCCCCCAACCCCCAACTCCCCGGGGCTCGGGTTCTTTGTCTGTCCAGATCCTCCTCCCCTCCCAGCCCAGCCTCCCAGAGGTTGAGGAATCACCTTAGCCTTGACCCGGGGGGAGGGCAGAGGAGGGGCAGGCAGGCCCCGCCCCCACCTCCTGCCCTTGGCCATCCCTGCAGCCCCTCTCCTCACGGCTTCCCGGAGTACCAGGCTGCCCCCCCAACCCCTTCATAGGGGCTGCTGTTCCCTTTGTTAGGAAGGGGGAGGGGAAAGATCTGAGCTGAGGGAACGTGCCTTGACCCTCGACCTCTCCCCTTCCCTCCTCCCATCTGGGTCCCCAGGGGCTCAGAGCCCCCTTGACGGACAGTTCTGACCATCAGCCAAATGGCTCTGGGAGTGAGCAGGGGGCCAGGTAGGGGGGAGGGGAGGGAGGCCTGGCCAGAGCCCTGAGCCCATCCGGGAGCGAGGGGGGGGGCGTGTATTTCCTGGGTGTTTTTTGAGCAGCAGCAGGGGGAGATAGGTACCCACTGGGGCAGGTCCTCGGCGAAGCCCACTGGGGGATGTGGAGGCAAAATGGGGCTCAGCTCAGAGCCAGCAGCTCTGGAAGCCCTGTAGGTAGGGGCCTGGCCTGAGCAGACGCCGCCCCCCCAACCCCCGGCCTGCGGCATTGGGAGTGCAGTGAGTTTTAAAAAAAAATTAAAAGAAAAAAATAACAGGAGCAGGAGAAGCTGGGGGAAAAATATATAAGAAAAAATATAATAAGAACTAAGCGGTGGCTGCAGGAGAGAGAAAGGGCAGGAGGCGGGGAGGGGGGCGCAGGGGGGAGGGCGGCTGGGCCCTGGTCGCTGCGGAGGCCCGGCCGCCGGCCTCTGCGCTGAGCCCTCCGCGTCCCCCCTGCCGGCCCCCTCCAGCCCCGATCGATCCAGTTTCTTGGCAATAAAGCATTTTTATTGTCAGCTGCCCTGAATGCCAAATGTGAGCCTGGTCCTGCTCCCCCCTCAAACCTCTTCCTCACCACCCCTCCCCCAGTCCTCCTCTACCCCCTCCCGCCACCCCCCACCGCAGAATCAGCATCGTCCATCAGTGAGACCCCCTCCTCTTCTTCCTCATCCATGTCAGCCGCAGTCCCTTACATCCTCAGTAATCCACCTACCCTCCCCAGCTGGGCCGCTGGGTACCCTCCCTAGCCCCAACTCTGTAGGGAGCAGAAAGGTGGGCTCTGGAGGAGTGGCCCGGGGGAGCACAGGGATGGACAGGAGGGTGCTGGGTGGGCAGGCAGGAAGATGATGGCCACAGGTTGAGGGATGCGTGGGCAGAAGTCAGGAGAGCACAAGCCGTCCACAGTGGCAGCTGGCCGGGGCAAGAACAGGTGGGGGAGGCAGGACCGCTGTTCCGGCCCCTGCCCTGTGCCCAGCCAGAGTCCTCCAGGGCCTGCCCTGCCCCTTCCACACTGAACTTGGCTCCCTGTCTCAGGGAGATGGTTGGGGGCCCTGCAGGGAGAAGAGGCTGGGGTTGGGCATCTCTCCCACTTAGCTACCCATTTCAACCTGACCTGAAACAGCCCCGACCTCCAGGGCTGGGGCTCCGCACACCACCCACAGGGCATCCTCACACCTGTCCTGAGGGCCAGAGCAGAGGCTGTCATGGACGCAGCTCCCAGAGACCCTGGTGGCCACACCTGGTTTGCTCTTTCTCTCCCTTTCTCTTCTCTCTTTGTCTCTCAGATTTTCTCATCTCTTTTTCTCTTTGCATCTTTCTATCTTTCTTTTGACTCTCTCCTTTATGTCTGCCTCCCCCTTTAGATGTTGAAGAGCCCACACCCTTTTCTGCCCTCCCTGAGAGTCCCCGACTGTTCCTTCCGGGCACCCCTCTTTCTCTGCCTGGCTCCGTGCTTTCCCCTGGGACCTCTCCCACCCTGCCCACCCCCTTCACCCCTGTCTCTTTCCATGGGCTCTCTTGCTTCAGCCTCCTCCCGCAGCTGTGAAAACAAACAGAGGCGCAGGTCTTGGGCGCGTCAGCAGAAAGTACAGACAAAAGGTCTAAAGCCCCTCTCCTTTCTCCTCTTGGGGACATCAGTGTCCAGAGGAGTTAGAACTCGCCTACTCCTGCAGAGACAGAGCTGGCGAGTTGGAGGTTGGGGCCTGCCTATCTGTCACAGGTGGGCTGTGTGGCTTTGCTGCAATCACTAGCCTGCCCTGAGCCTCGGGTTTCCCCTGAAAAACGAGCTACTCAGATGGCCTCTAGGGCCTCCCCTGTGTCAAACCTGGGCCTTGAAGGGGCCAGAACTCTCAGGCTCCGGGGAGGGAGCAAGTGGCAGAACCCTCCTGCTAGGGAAGCTGATCACCCCTCTGTCACCTGCCTCTGCGTCAGTGACAGCTCAAGGCTGCAGGCCTGCCTTCTCACCTTCTCCTAGTGGCTTGGGATAGTGGTGCTGGGGAAGCTCAGGATGCCAAGACGTTCTGTCTTGGGCTGGGCAGGAGAGCCACCCGACCAGGGTCACGGAGTAGGGAGGTTCCACCTCCATTGTCAGTTCTGGGGGGCAGGGGCTGTGTCGCTTGTCCTTAGCTCAGTGTCCAACACATGAAGGTGGTTCACGAGATATCTGTAGAGGAAGCTTACTGGTTATGCCAGAGGAGTGAGACAGAGATGGCCGGAGATGGAGCAGGGCTGGGGGCAGGGCTGGGGGTGGTGGTGAAGGAGCAGAGGGGTCCAGACGTTTCTACGTTGGATCAATGGGAATTTGGGGGGCACTCAGAAGCAGATGGGTTTAGGGATGACCCCAGGTCTTCTTTCCAGGCAACCACCCTTTGCTTGGGACTCAGCAACAGTGACCAGCCAGCAACCCGCCACTGGTGTGGCGCCTACACTCCCTCCCGCCAGGCCGTACAGCTGCCTGGTTCGGGAAGGGGAGTAAGGAGCTCTGCTAGCTTCCTCTGGCATGTGGGAAGAAGCACTTGTGTTGAAAAGGTGGGGTATATACATGCACACCTACCCGCACCATGGGCTTGCTGGTGCCTAAAACAGTTCTCACCTTTCACTGCTACTTTCAGACAGCAGTTCGGCAATTAGTAAAGGGCCTTCCTAACAAGAGAGAAAAATCCCTTCAGGCCGTGGGGACCGGGCAGGACGTGAGCAAAAGGGCCCCAAGTGGGGCTTGCGGGGCCCTTGGATGGGGACAAGGTCAGCCGGCGGTTGAGGTGAATGGGATTCTGGCTGAGGCCCGGGAGGCCTGGGAGGAGGTGAGGGGTCTGAGGGCAGAGGGTGGGGAAAGGGGGTGGGAGGTCAGCGGCCCACTGCCTGACTGGACAACTGGACACATACCTGGGAGTCCCTCTCCAGATGCCTCTCCTCTGAGAGGTCCTCTCTGATTGACCCTCTCTCCACTGGCCTCTTGCCGCCCCCCAAACCTGCCCCTTTGCTCATGCTGTTCCCTCGCTGGAAAGGTAACAGTCGTCACAGCAACTCATGGACGCGTACTGTGGGCTAAGCGCTGGACCGGCGGGCTCTCGCTGAATCCCCCAGCTGCCCTGGGAGGCAGGCATGATCATTGCCCCCTTTGCGGCTGGGGACACTGAGGCTCAGGGAAGGGAAGGGGCTTGCCCGAGGCCACCGGCCAGTGAGTGGCAGAGCCAGGGCTGCCATTCAGGCCCAAGTGACTCCGGTTGGCTTTCTTCATCGGTCCAACCCATGAGCGCTTGTCAAGAGCTCACTGCTAGGGATCAAGTTCTGCTTGGAGGTGCGTGGGAAACGACCACCAGGGTGAGAGGGTTCAATCCCGGCTCCGCCGCGCACTTGCTGCGTTTCTGTGGGCAAGGGGTTTCTTCTCTTTGAGTCTCAGTTTCCTTCTCTGGGTCTTGGCCACCCCCTCGCAGGAGTCAGTGAACAGGGAAATGTAAAATATCCCGCAGATAAGGTGATGTGGCAAATGGCCATGGCTTTCTCTCTTGTTCTTCTTCTGCATCTGCCCGACCTCTAAATTCCAGCTCTTAGGAGCTTTTCCATTGGAAGAGCATTTTTCTAAACCATTGTCAGCATTCACGGTCTGCTTGGGTCCTCACCGCTACATGTCAGCAAGGAATCACTACCCTGATTTTGCAGAAGTGGAGACTGAGGCTCAGAAGACCCATGTCGTCTGCCTCAGGTGCTAGTCTCTGTAAAGGGCTCATTTGACCGACACATCCCGTGTGTCTGCTGAGCCTCTGCTGTGTGTCGGGCCCTGTGCCGGGCACTGCAGACAAAGCAGTGAGCAAAACTGGCACAGCCCTGTTTCACAGAGTCAGAAACCTGGAAGGGAAGCCGATCTTTAAGTGTAAATATCAGTTAAATGCAAAGTCAGAAATTGTGATAAATTTCCTAATGTAGAGACAAAAATAGGGAACAGAGAGAAGGCAAGACGTTTAAATTGAACTTTGAAAGATGAATAGGACTTAACCAGGTAAAGGATGTTCTAGGCAGAGGGAAAGGCACATGCAAAGGGCCTGGGGTTGGAAAGAGCTTGGTTTGAAGGCTTTTTCTGTAGTAGGCCAGGGAAGCCTCTGGGAGGCAGAGACCTGGGTTGTGTCTGTTTGGTGTCCTCCCGAAAGTTCAAGGTACCTGGTGTTTTCAGCACTGAGGAGAATCTCACTGACTGACAGAGGCCCTGTGCGTGGAGGAAAATGGGAGGCCTTCCCCTAGGAGACTCCTGGAGGATGTGAGCTCTGAGCAAGGTGGTGCAGGAGGCAAGTGGGTCCCCTCTCAGCAGCCCTTGCTGTGTGAGTATGGAGACTGTCCCAGGGTCCCAGGGACACTGTTCAGTGTGCACGGCAGCGTTGCTGTGACTCAAGACAGCATGAAAGCTCTTACTGAATGGCTTATACTGGCAGGGGGCCATAACTGGGACAGGGATGGGAGACGTGTGACTGTCTCAGAGGCAAGCCCAGCTCTGGCTGGTGCGGCTCACTGGACTGAGCACTGGCCTGCAAAGCAAAGGGTCACCAGTTCGATTTCCAGTCAGGGCACATGCCTGGGTTGTGGGACAGATCCCCAGATAGGGGCTCGTGAGAGGCAACCACACATTGATGTTTCTCTCCTCTTCTTCCCTTCCCTCTTTAAAGATAAATAAAATCTTTAAAAAATAAAAAAGAAGGCAAGCCCAGGTCCAAGTCTAGTATTTCCTGCTGAGCCAAAAGGATGAGGTGGCGAGGATCCGGGGCAGAGTGCCGTGGGAGACAACGTGGACTTAGGAGTCCAGCTGCCTGGGTGCTAGTCCTGGTTCCATCTGTGTGACCCCAGGCAAGTGATTCAATCTTGCTGAGCATCAGTTTCTTTATCCATAAAATGGGCATGCTGACTATGGTTCTCTTATGGGCTATTGAGACGATTCAATGAGAAAAGGCATGGAAAGTGTTTCTAAGCAGTAAGTTCAGGGTTCTTCCTTTAATTGTCTAAAGCAGAACTCTTGATTCTTTGTCCCTGAGCTCCTCCAGGAGCTTGTCCCCATCTCAGTAAGTGGTTGTCACACAAAAACCTACCCATTTCTCTTGGTCCTTCACTTTCCTTCACGTGTCCAGAGCTCAGAGTTTGCTTCCATGGTGGCAGGGACTGTCTCATACAATCTGGGCCACCCTGATTCCATCAAGTTAACCTCCTCTGAATAGATGTTTGTGGAGTATCTCCTGCAGGTGGGGCCCTCTGAGGATGCTGCTCAGAGACCACACAGTTCAAGAAAGGGCACAGAGAGGCTGAGTGGCTTGCTTGAAGTCACACAGCAAAGATAGGCAGGCTTAACAGAGGCTGTGAGAGACCCAGCCCACTACTAATTTTTGAGCCTGCCACTTTGTTAAGAATGAAGAAACACCAAATGGAATTACAAACTTGTGCTCTTAGCCACAACAACAACAAAATGTTTCATTAACTGAAATTTATTAGGTCATTTCAAGATATTTTAAAACAAAATGTGTAGTGTGCTACAGGTAGTGTGGTCTGGCGGTGGCACCAGCTGTAGTCAAAACGTACATCTCATTTAATGAAGCTCTTCATGAATGTGATGCCCGGGCCAGGTGACACCCTGCCACACCTCGAGCCCTGCAGGTGGGGTCTAACACCCTGTTAGATGATTCCAAAGTTGATATCTCTTCCACCTTCCTCAACTGCTTTTGCAGAAATGTAGAAGGCCCAGGACCTGGTGAACTTTTATTTTTAAAGATTTTAAAATTTACTTATTTTATTTTTACAGAGAGAGAAAGGGATCAAGAAAGAGAGGGAGAGAAACATCAATGTGTGGTTGCCTCTCTCATGTCCCCTGCTGGGGACCCAGCCTGTAACCCAGGCGCGTGCCCTTACTGGGAATTGAACTGGCGACCCTTTGGTTTGCAGGCCAGCACTCAATCCATTGAGCCACACTAGCCAGGGTGACCTGGTAGACTTTTGAGGGGAGAAACATGCCTCAGAGTAACTCAGGCAGCATGCCTGGTGGAAAGGAGAGTCTGGAATTGACCTGCCAGCTCTGACCCACCTCAGGTGCTCTTCTGAAAGGGTGGGGCGGATAATAGTAGCACCTGCTTTACTGGGCATCCGGAAGATGCCAAGAGACAATGCAAGGGAAGCACAGAGCAGGTGCGGGAGCTGCTCTCAGCATTTAGCAGGACGGTGGGTGGTCAAGGGGCAAGGGTTTGAGGTCTGAGAACTCCTCAAGGGCATGGCCAAGGCCGATGCACCCTGTATTCTTGGATCTTGGTACAAGGTCTGGCACAGTGGGCCTTTGGGAAGGTGTAGAACTGAATCCTGTTGAAGAGGCTTTAGCCAGGCTGCGCAGGGGGCTGAGAGCCCCAGGGAGGATAGGGAGGCTGAACAGAGGGCCTGGCTTTTGATTTCTTCCCCACCCCCATCCGCCTCTTGTCAGGCCAGGCCGTTGCTCCCAAATGCTCCTTTTGCATGGTGTGGAGGTCACTGTCCTTCCGCTTCTTCTTTAGCAAATAGATACAGCGTGCCTCCTCTGTGCAGGTGCTGGGGACACAGTGTGAATAAGGCAGACACAAGTCAGTGTGCCTGTTGTCACAGCTCTAACCTGAATGTTGAGTGGGTTCATGTGAACACATTATTAAAAATAAATAAAATAAGCAAATGGAAGGAGGTTCTGCTCAGCCCAATGATGGGAGGAAGCCATGAACCCAGCTTATGATTATTGCAATTTTGTGCACCCAAGGCCCTTTTAAAGAAGAGGATAAAACCAAACAAGACAGACATGCTCCTTGTCCTCCTGGCACAAACATTCAAGTGGGGGAAGATAGATGACTAACACACAACACGTGGACACGAATGTGAGACAGTGAGCGGTGCTGGAAGAAAATGCGACATGGTAAGGGGTAGAGAGTGAGGAGGAGAGGAAAGGCTCCATAGGCGGGATGATCAAAAAGACTTCTTTGTGGAGAGGACGTGGAGGCGGAATCCTGGAATGAGTGAGGGAACACATCGCGGGACATCTGGGGAAAGATGGAGGGGAGGGAGGGGAAGGCAAGAGCAAAGGTCCTGAGGCATATCAGAGCTTGGGTTTGGGTTGCAGGAACAAAAGCCAGCCTGGAGAAAGGGAGTGAGGGATGGGGGGGGGGGCGATAGGAGGTGATGTATTAGAGGCGGGCAGAGGCCAAGCCACGCAGCAGTGTCGAGGGGAGACGGGTTAGGATGAGTCTTGAAGCTAGCGGTAAGTACCCTGGACAGCGGCGCCCGCCCCTCGGAGCGCTGGCCGGCTTGGGGGCACCCTACCTAACGTGGACTTCTATTAAGGACTGCTTCTTGGCAGTGAATTGGGGGTGGGGGGAGAGCACATGATACTACAACGCGTCGGCATTGACCCTTGCACAGAGGAAGCACAATCATGTGGATGAGTCATAAATGTGCAGTTTAATCAATCTTTATCGCGCGAACCCCTGTGCAATCACTACTTAGGTCAGGGATAAAGGAGGCAGCCAGCGCCCAGGAGGCCCCGCCCACTGTGTCCTCCCGAACTCGTTTCCTTCCCCCTCCTGCTGGAAGTACCGCGGTCCTCACTTCTTGGGTAACCATTTCTTTGCTTTGCTTTGTGTTAGCCACTTGTGTGTCATTTACTATATTTTAATTTTAATTCAAAAAGTGAATAAATCTCATTATAAACCTCAAAACGATAACGGAGAAGATTAACCCTCTTGGAGTCCCCTCTGCTTTCCCAGGCCTGGCCCCTCACCAGAGGTAGCCGCCTTTAGTTCATTACTAATGAACCTCCTAGGCCCCTTTCTCTGCGTTTGTTGCTACTGTTTCTGAGCACCCATAGAAAATGTATACTGTTTTTGTATGTGTTTTACATAGGAGATATTAAGTTGTGTAACTCACAGCTTGCCTTGTCACTAAGCCATGTCTTGGAAAAGTCTCCATGTCTGTATCCCAAGGCCTGTCTCATTTTCTCTGGTGACCAACACTGACTGTGAACGGCTTACTCAGCCATCGTCCTGGTGTGGCCTCTAGGCTGTCTGACGTTTCTCTGTTTCAAACCTCGATGTGAGGAACACTGTGAACTTTCTGAATTCCTCATGTGTGGTTGCAGTATTATTTTTGATATTAATGAAGTTCTTGTTAGCCCAAGTTAGTACTCTAATTTCACAGACCAGCTACTTGAGGAGGCTCAGAGAGGGGGAGTCACTTGCCCAGGGTCACACAGCAAGTGAATATGGAGGAACCAGTTTCCAAATTTTCATATGTCTGACTCCCAAAGCAGTGCTTGTATATACCTGTGCAGGTAGTTACAGTCTGTGGGATAGGTGTTCTCCTTCACCAAACATTTCCAGGGCCCATCAAACCCCCTTTGCCCTCGAGCCTTGCCTTGTGGGGACAGACTCACTGAGAAATCGTTAGTGCTAAAGCCCAGGTGCTGCTGGAGCCGTGGTGTACTGGGGTTGCTACTGTTAACTGGGCCTCTGGTGGTGTCTGAGAAAGCTTCCAGAGAGGGGGGGTTTGAGGGGAATCTGTAGGGGTGGGTGGAATTTGGGTGACAAGTTGCTGAACAGAGGAAGAAGGTGAGCTCTGAGTGCAGCATGGGGCCCACATCCACTCGAGCTTGGAGAGCTGCCAGCCTTGGACTTCAGTCTGTGGGCTGTGGGAACCTAGAGGGACTCGCCCACTCAGCCCACAGGGTTTGAACACCGGCTCTGTGCCAGGCAGCATTGTTAGGTGTTGGGGATACCACGGTTAGCAAGACAAGAGAGGCCCCTGTCTTCAGAGTGCTTACACTTTACAGGGGGAAACAGGCAGCAAACCAGGTCGGCAGTAATTGGAGAAAATGAAGCTGGGTGGGGAAGTGCAGGGTGGCTAAGGGAGGCCTCTCTGAGGAGGGGGCTTGTGAGCTGAGGCCAGAAGGATCAAAAGAATGGGAAGAGAGGTCTGCAAGGTCAGAGGCCTCTAGGTGGGGACAAACTTGGCTTCCTCCAGTGTGGCTGACACGGGGTGCTCTTGTGGGGAGAAGTGAGGGTCTTCAGAGTGCTAGAGGCCATGGAGAGCGGATTGGGGCTGTCCGAGAGGAAAATTACTGGAGGGCTTCTGGACCAAGGACAAGGGACTCTGCATTTCAGCCTTTGGACAGCTCCCTGTGCCTTGGACACAGCGGGACCTTGAGCCTGCAGGCAGTGCTGGGTGAGCGGGAATTCTGGGCTGAAGGGGAGTGTGCAGCGTGGAGGCAGGTGGCAGCTTCTGAGCTGAGGGCGGAGCCGTGTCAGGGGAGGGCCTAGGGTCCTGGTGGGTGTCTGGCGAGGGATGCCCGGGACGCTGTTCTTGGAGGACCTACAGTTTGAGAGAGATATGCAAGTCAAGATGAGGAGTGGGGGAACTCAGCACAGCAGTTAGCCAGTGCCTAACAGGCTTTGATGTGAGAGACTGTGGGTCCACACCAGCCTAGCTATGTGACCATGGGACTCAGTTTCCTCATCTTTAAAATGGGGATGATAGCTCTGGCCAGTGTGGCTCAGTTGGTTGAAGTGTCATCCTGTACACAAAAGGTTGGGGGTTTGATTCCCAGTCAGGGCACATACCTAGGTCGCCAGTTCAATCCCTGGTCAGGGTGTGTATAGGAAACATCCAACTGATGTTTCTCTCTCACATCAATGTTTCTCTCTCTTCCTCTCTAAAATCAGTAAACATTTTTATAAAATTGGGATACTACAAGTCCCAATAAAAGGTGAGGAGTCCAGGGACCCTGAGCATGCTCACCCAGGCCCCCTGTAGCCTAGCCCACAGTACAGTCTCTCTTCCTGTGGCTTGTCCTGCAGGTGGTTGATCCACCCACCCATCCATCTTGCCTGTTCTTCTTTCTCCCAAGCTCTAGAATGTTAGAGCTGGAAGTCTTGGAGTGCCCCTCCAGCTCCACCTCCCATTTATGGGTGGGTAAACTGAGGCCCAGAGAACCCTAGGTCGCAAAAAGGCCTCTTTCAGAATGGGGTCCTGGTTGGTCTTCTGACTTGTGTTGTCTTTGAGTCACATGACGATGCTTCTCAATTTCCTCTTCTTCTTTTAAAATATTTTACTTATTTATTTTCAGAGAGAGGGTAGGGAAGGGAGAAAGAATGGGAGAGAAACATTGATTGGTTGCTTCTCACGTGCCCCCATCTGGGGACCTGGCCTGCAACCCAGGCAGGTGCCCCAACAGGGAATCGAACCGACAACGTTTTGGTTCACAGGCACACCAGCTCCATTTCTTCTTACTTGAGGAGAACTCCTGGAAATTCTGGTGGGTTTGGGAAATGGGCAGGTAGGGTGGGTGCAATAAGGAAGGCTTGTGTCAATGCATTTATTAAACATGTACTGGCTTCCTGGTGTTTAGACCTTGCAGCTCCCAAGATGCCTCTTCCTGATCTTCCCCTTCATCCAGTCCCAAGCCTGTTTCCCAGTGCTCTTCTTCCCACAGCCCATTGGTGATGGCCTCAGGGTCCACCCAGCCCCCCTGCCCAGCCGCTCGCTTACAGGCCCACTAGAGTCCTGCAACTCTCACTGGAATTTGTAGCCACATCTGCACCGTCACAGCCCCTGCCTCCCCTGATGTCCGATGCCTTGTCCCAGGCTCTCCTCTGGTCATCCTGCCTGCAGATCCCCTCACCAGCCTGTCCTCAGGCCAGTCCCCCGTGGATCTCCCTTAGGCAGAGTCTCCCTCCTCAGAAGCCTTCCACCTACAATATCAGGTCCAACCTCAGGGCACCTCTGGTGGCCTGCTGGGGTCTTTCTCATCTGAGCCTGATCCCTCCTCTCCCACCATCCTTCTGTGGCAGGAAAGGTGCCCTGCATACCTGACCCTCATTCTTTACTCGTCCCTCTCCTCCACACTCCGCCTTCAGCCAGTCGCAAGGCCTGCCGTGTCTACTCTCAGAATTGCTTCTAGAGGCACCTGCTCCTTCTCCACCCCTGCTGCCACCACCCTGGTCCCACCATCACCAACTCTCCTGTGGCCACCCCTGTTTCTTCACAGCTGACCTCCCTCATGCTCTGGCCTTCAGACTAGCCTCCATGGCAGCCAGAATCGTCCATGAAAAAGTTCACAGAACTATGTCACTACGTGGCTTCAAAGCCTCTCTGTGGTATCCCACTGGACTTACAGTAAAGTCCACAAGGCTCACCCTAGCCTGCAAGGCCCTGTGGTTTGCCCACCTTCCTCTCCACCTCGTTTCCCACATCCTCCATGTTCACTCTGCTCCAGCCAGACGTGCTTCCTTTTGCTACTGGAATTGCCATGTTGCTTGCTGCCTCGGGGCCATCACCTCCTCTGTTCCTGTGGCCTGCCTGCTCTTCCCCACACCTTTGCCTTATGAATGGTCCAACTGCTGAGTAAGTGCTACCTTCCAGCTTACGTCAGGTATCCTGTTCCAGAAAGCACTTTTCCCAACTTGGAAGTACGTATTTATTTCATGGCTTTAAAAGTGTTGCCCCCAAAAGGCTGTAAGCCAAACCAGGGGTGGGGGAAAGAGAAAGAACAGCTTTGTTTTGTTTTGTTTTAAATCAGCTTTACTGAGGTATATCTGATTGTTTTGACTTTTAACCCCTGCATTCTCTGAGCCTAACAATGGCCCAGCACATAACAGAGTTTACCAGGTACTTACTCACTCAGTGAGGGACTATCAGGGCATTTCATCAACTTCAGTCTTCCCTGTGGGCCGTGAGCTCCTGAGGCAGGTTCAAGCTTGTCTCTGGGTCTTCAGCCCCAGCCCAGAGCTTGTCACTAGGGGACATGAAGGAAATGTTCGAATGGAAGGGAATGGGGAACCAAAGGACTCCTTCAATAGGAGTCCAATGCATTACTGAGCACCAAAAATGGACTCTAAGGGCTGGGTGGGGGAGGTTGGGCTGTGGGCTGTGAGGAGATTCCAGTGTTCCTGAGTGGGCAAGGAATGGCTTTCTGCTGTCCACTGGAGGACAGGGAGCATTTCAGAGCTCTGAGGAGGCCTATGGCGGAGTAGAACAAGAGCAAACAGTGACGACAGGTCTGGTTTGAATCCTGCTCCGCCACTCACATGCTGTGTGACGTGTGGCTATTGACTTCACCTCTCTGAGCTCCAGGTCATCAGTGAAAAGGGGATGATAACAGACCTTACCTCCTGAGGTTGTTGTGAAGATTAGAAATAACGCATTGGCTCAATTAGCACAGAGTAGACAGTGATGCTGTTACTTCTGCTGCTGAATTATTTTAAGTCCCTGGATGCTGGCTGCTCCTAAGCAGGACATGGGGTGGCTATAGCCTAGCCTTGACTTAGGGTCACTGGAGAAGCAGTTCTGAGGGCAGGCCCAAGGGTGAAGCAGGTGTGTGAACAGAAAATGAAGGCTGGAGCCCATTTGGGGAAGAGGTAGGCAAGTGCTGACCAGGGCAGGCCAGGCCGGGTTTGATTTGACGGTGAGGGAGGCCCACTGGAGGACTGCGCGGCCATACAGCAGGACCAGCTGAACATCCCTTTGTCTGCCTGCCATCCCCAAACTGTTTTCCCATGTGTCTGGGACCCTGCCCCCACTTCCCCTTTCTCCCCACTCGAGAGGCTGCCTGCCCGGCCTGGGCCGATGTGCTGAGTCGCAAAGGGAAGTTGGTGTCATGAACCTTACGCCCGAGCTCATCTTCTGGCTCCAGCGTCGACTCAGCGCCGTGGGCAACCCAGTCTCCCCATCTTTTGCCAGGCTGGGGGCCCTGAGGGGCCTCTGAGCTCCCACATTCCACCACCCTACAGATTAGGCAGCACTTACTGGGAAAGACCCCTTGGGTCCCACACAGCATGAGGACACAGCCAGGGGCTCAGTGGAGACGTCGCCAGACACAGCAGGATCCAGAAAGAGGCTGGGGAACCGAGCCGCAGACAGGGTCCCTGGGGGTGGCGTCCGAGAGGAAGAGGCCATGGCTGGGGGCCCTGCAGGGTGAAGAATCCTGCTCTGCTGTCCCCGGTGGGCTGGCTGCTCCCCCCAGCACTCCCCGCCGGGCCCCCGGGGGACCTCGCTCTAATAATGTATTTGATCGACTCGCCGGCCGCGTACAAGCGATTATTGTCTTGTCGGGAGTCAAACGTATCGATCCGGTGAGAAATATGAGCGGAGCAATGGGGCCCGCGTGTCAGTTACCAGCCCCGCTGGCCCTGGGGAGCCCCCTGCGTCTCCTTTAATTACCGCTCAGCCCTGAGCCCAGCCTGGCCTCCCCGCACCGCTTCCCGCCCAGGCTCCGTGCACCCCCAGGGCCCCCACTGCTCCCCCGCTCCCATGCCTTACCTGTCTTGCTCTACACGGCTTGAGCTCTCTTCTCCAGCTGAGAGGCCACCATCTCCCCTGCCTCGGCCACCTCATTCCTGGCTGCTAGGCCTAACCCACCCAGCGTGCCCCAAGCTCTGCTCCTCTGTCTTTTCTCAGGCATGGTGACATCTCACACTCATTCTCCTTCAAGATTCCCTGACGGGGGCTCAGGGACTCAGTCCTGGTTCGCCTGAGGCCACAGTAGTGGAGCCAACAGGGGAGGCCAGAGGGGTGGGGTGACTTCATTCTGTGAGGGAGTAAGGAAGGCTTCCTCTGCTCCCCTGCTCAGCTGCAGGCTGGGAGGGCAGCTCGGAAGCGCAGTGCTTCTCCTCACTCACTGGTGGGGACTGACACCCGGTCGTGTCCAAAAGCACTCGCCACACACGGGCGATAGTGACTATGTCCAAGGTGGAGCATGGGGGTGACTTGGTGGGTTTTGATGCCCCTCATAGTGTCCTTATGACCCTCATTTCCAAATCCCCCAAAACATAAATCCTAAATCAAAATGGAGTATACTGGACAAACGAAGCTTTTTGACAGGGTTCCAGTACCCCACAGCCACCAGCCAGCTGTCTGGAAGGCCCACATATAGAAATCCTTCAGGACAGAGAGAGACAGAGATGGTGTTTAGAGATAGAAACGGGGATAGAGATGGAGATGGAGATTGAGAGAGAGGGAGAGAGGCCAGGAGGCAGCAGGTCTGGGTTGGAGCCAGGTTGACGCTGGGTGGCATTTACAATATGGGATGTTGTGGAGTGTAGACAGCTGGGAACTGTCTCCTCTGTGTGCAGATGTAAGGACTGCTGGTCCTTCCCATGGAGTGGGCCTGCCAGCCAGCTGGCCTGCCTGGGTGTGTCTGGGTGCACTGGGCCCATGCAGACGAAGGGCACTCGTGAAGGTCTGTCTGTGTCATATCCTGTGTGAGTGTGCATGGGTGTGAGTGGGCACACATGGCAGGAGGCCTGCCTGGGCACACGTGTGTACGTGTGCCCTTGTGCCCATGTGTCCACGTGAGGCAGCTAGGGGGTGTCTGAAAGGCGAGTGGTCAGGGCAGGTTGCTGTTGGGCCCTGTGCACAGGGGAGTGTTCCTGTGTGTCTGCATGTGCACACGTGTATATGAAGTACTTCAGTGTATGTGTGTGCGTGGGGAGGGTGATCCCGGGCGTCAGTGTGCACGCGTGTGGTTTGGGGGTCCCCCAGCGTGGGGCACAATGAGAACTGCAGGGCCTGGAGAGGGCAGGTGAGCTGTTTGGAGGAGCCATGCAGCCCGGAGGTCTCGGACCTGGCACCGGGAGCAGGAAGAGGACAGCGGCCCGGCCGGGCCTTTGTCTGCGCCGCGGTGCGCCGGGAGTCCTGAGCCTTTGTGTGACCCTCGCAGGTGTGCGCGCGGGGGGCGGAAAAGGGGTAGGCACGGAGGGGAGCGGAGCGGAGGAAGGAGCTCCCTTCCCCGCAGCCGGCCCCGCCCTCCCGCCCATTGGCTGGGCGCTGCCGCCCTCTGGCGGGCACGGGGGGAAGCGCTGGGCCGGGAGCGCAGCGGCGCGAAGGGCCCGCGGGCGGCCTGGGGACCCCGTGCTGCTCTCCATCAGAGCCACCTCAGGCGCCTGTATTTGCCCCGGCAGACTTCTTGCTACTCCAGGGCCAGGCCCTAACCTTCCGCCTGCACTGCCACTGCCCACAGGCTCCGCTTCCGCTCAGTGGTGGCCCCGGATGCCTCACCTGCGGACAGGTGCACGGCAGGGCACCCCGCGCCCCCCGCAGAGTGGTGTAGAAACCCACCGCGGACACCGCCTCCTGCTGTGCTCTCTGGCTCTGGGCTCGCGTGAAGGCCACCTCCCCTCCCTAGTCCTCAGTCTTTTCTTTTGTAAAATGGAGCAAATAATGATTACCTTAAGAGATGACGTTCATCAAGGGCGAGGTGCAGGGCCTGGCACTGGGAAAGCCTCTCGTTACCCCCAAATACTTCTAGCTAATGTTTTAGTGTCGTTGTTATGGGTCCACATTCTCTCCCGGCCCACAGGCCCTGTTCCAGATTTGCCCTGCCAGCAGGAGGCTGGGGCAACTGTTGCGGGCACCTTCGGGAGGCACCTCCGTAGGAGTCAGCTCTTCCAGCCTGCTTGCGCTCTGCCTCACTACTCCCACTTCCCCAACCTGCACGATTTGGGGTCGCTGCCTGCTGGGGTGGGCCTTCCAGCCAGGGTATTTTCCCTTCCGAAGGGGGCGGACCTGTGGTTTCCTCTCAGGGTGACTTCCGGCTGAGAGGGCTTGGCCCCCAGAGAGGGCGGGGAGATGACACAGTTGTTCCCCCAGCCCTGCGGGGCGGGCAGCACGGTTCACTCCAGCATGGGGGCTCCAGGTAAGGGGCCGGCGCCGCGGCGCAGGAATAGGGGCCGCTTCTCGGGGTTGGTCCAGCTGGGCGCATCGCTGGCCTGGCCTGCCCTTCCTCCTGAGCTGTCTCCTCTGTCCTTTCACTCTGTACCTCAGCAGCTTCCCCTTCCCATCCTGAGTCCCCACTCCCAGCTCATTTTTTCTCCTCTCCTTTCACATCAGACACCTGGGGGCTCCCAACCTCTTCTCCTCGTCTCTGCTGCCCTGTTCTGAAGGCTCCGGGGGAGGGATGCAACCTGGGGTGGGTAGCAGGTTCTTATATGGAGGACAGGTGGGGGAGCAACCTGAGTAGGGGCTGCAAATGGGTTGGCAGGCTGAGCGAGTTGCTGGACTTCGAGTGGGTGCTCGACCGTGCGCCCTGCGGGAGAAGCCGCGAGGCGTCTGACTGGGAGTCTGAGCATGACTGTCCTGTGGCCGTGTGTAAGGGGGGGTGAGGGGCTGCTGTGTGTGGCGTTGGGGGGTAGCCTGGGCAGTGACTAATCTCGCAGCTCACTTCCTCACTTCATTCACCTCCGATGTCACACCTCAGGGAGGCCTTCCCCGACCTTTCCGTCTACACTGGCACTAACCCCACCATTCTGGTCCCCTTTCCCTGTTTGCCTTTTCTTCGTGGCACTTACCACCGCCTGAAAATGCACTAGATGTGAGTGGACTGAGTGAATGCTGTGGGCCAGGCACCGCACAAGGCAGTCTGGGTTGTTGTTGCATTTGGTGTGATGAGTGTCTCTCTGCATAGTGATCGCTGTCGCTCGGTGGTGCTGAAGGGAGAGTTAAATGAGGTAATGCGTGCCAGTGTGTAACACTGCCTGGAACATGGTTAGCATCAGTGTTTTGTGATTGTTTTATTTGTGGCCACGCGGGCATGGCTGTGGGTATGTGTCACATTTGTGGTTTTCTGTGGGGACGCGTCCTGCTCTGGTGTGTGCCATCCTGCATGATCGGTGTGTGCGATCCTTTACCAAGGTGTATTTGTTCAGCAGTTCTGCGTTGGGTGTTGGAAAGACAGCTGAAAGACAGCTTTAGTTTGGTATTCTTGGAGGGCAGTAGAGGAGACAGATCTGTCACCAGAGAGTGGAGGAGACACAGGCATGGGGTCAGGGCTGGGATGCCAAGGACTGGGGACAGCGGGAGCCCAGAAGACTTGTCCAGTTCAGCCTGTGGGCTGTCAGGGAGGGCTTCCTGGAGGAGGGGATGTCCGGGTTAATACGTGAAGTGGGTGTGAGCAAGGCAAAAAGGTGAGGAGGGGCTTGAGATGGAAAGAAGATGCCTTTCGAGATGGCATGTGATTGTTTATTGAAGGGGTCGTGTGTGCGACCATGTATGTGTGCGTGCTCATTTTGGACGCGGCGGCCCAGAGCGTCTGCACGCACAGTCTGTTCGCTCCACTGCTGGCTCACCCCTGCCTGGCGCTGAGTGGGGTCTCATACGTGCCAGGCACTGGGTTGGACCCTTTACTTGGCGTTTCTCACTGAATTGTCCGACTTGGGCGGCCTGGCCAGGCTCTGCCTGCCTGGAGAGGAATGAATACATCGTGTCACCTTGGGCAGATCACTCATTCTGCCTGGTCCCAGGCTGCAGGTCTGTGAACTGGGTTCAGGGCTCTGCCCTGGCCATCTCCCGGGATGAGGGGGCTCAGGGCACGTGAGTATGTGTGTGGAGGTGAGTGACCTGGGAGTATCTATGGATACACGTGTCAGTGAGTGTGTCCATCTGTGAGTGACTCTGGACATGTGTGTGCACATCTGTGTGTGCATCTGAGTGACCTGAGTGTGTGGGTACACATCTGTGTCTATCTGTATTTCCACCTGTGAGTGACTCTGGCTGTGTGTGTGCATCTCTCAGTGCGACTGGGTGCGTGAGTGTGCGCAGGTGCACACACTCACATCTGGGTGTGTTTTGCACATCTGCCTGTGTCGCTGTGCGCCTAGGCCCGTGTCTTCAATCTGCACACCTCCCCTGTGTGTGTGTGCAGGTCTCTGTCCGTGTCGGGACCCTGCCTGGCTGTGGCTCTGCTGTGTCTGCTCTGGCAGCTCTTGCCTGTTGTCGGCACAGCTGTGGGGCCACATCTCTTGTTGTGTCTGCCCTGTATCTCCATCCCTCCCTCCTGACAGCTCAGAAGTGTTCGCTCCCTTGAGGCTGCCCAGGGACAGCTGTGGGGGTGTGGGGGTGTGGGGGTGTGAGGTGCGGTTCCTCAGGAGGCTGGGACTAGGCCAGCTGGGCCCACAGAGGTTCCCGGCAGCGCAGACCCAGCCCGGAGGGGCTCCCAGGCCCAGCTCTGATTGAAGCAGGCTGTGGAGCGGGGGACCCAGGGGACAGGCCAAGCGGGGCCGGGAGGGGTGAGGGGCAGCCCTTGGGCCCTCTATATTTAGCCCCATTTTCGGTAAGTGCTAACGAGAAGCTGACCCGAGTCTGCTAAAACCGGCTGGGGGAAATGCAGAGGAGAAGTGAAAGTCCGGGAGGGAGGGGCGAGGGAGGGGTGAGGAGGGGAGGGCAGCCAGAGTCCCTGGCCTGGGGCGATCGGGCAAGTGGGTGTGAGGCCAGGGGTGTGGAAAGCCCTGGGTGGGTCTGACTCTAGGATGGTGGGAACCCATCCTACAGATGGGGGGGCCCACAGGGTTCTGCACCACTTTTCCCTGCCTGTCCTGCTAAAAAGTCACACGCTGCCTGGGATGGGAGAAGGGCAGGTTGGCCAGAAATAGCCAATGAACCTTTCTGTCTGAATGAGGCTTTGAGGGGGGGTTTCAGGAATTTCCAGGGGGCAAGAGAACATTGGAGTCCTGGGGTGGGGGCTGGGGGGCGGGTGAGCTTTTAAACATCAGATGCCGGGTCAGACCCTGTCCCAGGGAAATCGTGAAGTCACGACTGGGCAGGAATAGCATTCATGTGTTTGTAGCCGAGGAAAAGCACTGGGGGGGAGCCGTGCCTGGGCCCAGGTGCACGTGGCTTGTGGGTGGGCGGCTCAGGGGTCTCCTGTCTCCACGAAATCGTCATTCTCGTCATTTGGCTTTGGGTTCATGGGGGAAACGGAGTCCCCTATTCTTCCCTGGTCAGGACGGTCAGATGAGAGCGCAGACAGAGCAGATGGGTCAGAGGGGCCTGGGTGAAGGGCCGCTCTGGTCATTTTGCCGTCGGTCTGGCCTGCGGCACAGAGGTTCACGGCTATGCGAGTGTGCAGGGATTCGGGAGAGCAGTGGAAACAGTGGCGGAAATGTTCCTTCAAACCGCTTCACCCCTCAGCTACTATCCTTGCAGAGGGCTGTCACCTTGAAGGTGTAGGTTGAAGCTGCCGGTGGGGAGGGGGTTGGACTAAGGCTTGGGAGTCAGGTGAGAGCAGGGAGAGGGGCTTGTGAGGGACAGGACTGGGTCTTGGTGCCTCAGAGGTTCTTTTGTGCATTTGTCTATTCCAATGACGCAGTCCCAGCCTGCGCAGCAGTGACTACAGCCTGGGCCCACAGTCTGGGGCTGCGGTCACTGCCTGAGTGGTCAGGGTTTGTTAGGGGGACAGGCAGGGGGCCCCAGAGGAGACACTGACCACCTGGGGAGTTGGGGAGGACCTCACACAGGAGGTGACACGTGACCCAGGGACTTAAAAAGGAGTAGGAGTTTGCTTCTGGAGAAGAAAAAGTTGGCCCCAGGGGGAGAAGGGCAGAAGCAAAGGCCTGGAGAAGGGGCATCAGGGCTCAGGGCCACCCTTTCTCATTGGACCCACGCCTCCTGTGCTGGGCAGTGTCAGGCACCCCGAGGTGAGTCAGACCTGCCCTTGAGGGGGTCCTCGTCCGACGGGGGAGACACACTGGGGCCCAGATGGCCTCCAGCACAGTGACAAGGGTGGGGGGAGCCTGGGAGAGACTCCTGGAGGCACCGGGGCAGGCTGGCTTCACGGAGGATGGAGCCCGTGCTGGACCCTGAAGGATGAGCAGGAGGTCGCCTGGTGGAGAGCAGCATTCCAGGCATAGAAACCAGCTCCTGACAAGGTCTCAGGAAACATTTGTTAAATGGCAGAGAGACAGCAGGACAGCAGCAGGGACAAGTATGAGACAGAGCTGCAGGGAGGGAAAGTCATTGGTAACCTATTCTTCTGAGCTATGTGATGCCAGGGACCCAGTGATGAGTCAGACCCAACTTTGCATCCTGGTCTGGTGGGAAAGGGCCAGGACACAGACTGCCCAGGGAGCTCGGCGCTGGGGCAGCGGGAGGGCACAACCGTGGGAGGCCGGCTGTATCAGTCTGCTAGCGCTGCTGTAATAAGTAGCACAGCGGGGTGGCTTAACCAACAGCAATTAATTTTCTCAAAATTCTGGAAGCTAGAAGTCCCAGGTCAAAGTGTCAGCAAAGCTGGTTTCTTCGGAGGCCTCTCTCCTTGGCTTGGGATGGTCTTCTTTTCCCCGTGTCTTCACCTGTGCGTGTCCCAGTCATCCTCTCTTCTCATAAGGAAGCCAGTCATATTGGACCAAGGCCCACCCTGTTGACCTTGTTTTAGCTTAATCACCTCTTTAAAGGCCCTGTCTCCAAATACAGTGGCATTCTGAGGTGCTAGGGGTTAAGGCTTCCACATGAATCCCGGGAACACAGCACAGCCCGTCACGGAGGCCAGGGACGAGCACGAGCTCTCCGGGGCGAGGGTGAGGTCCGAGGCTGCCCTGGTCTGCAGCAGGAGAGGCGTTCCCTGGCCGGGCGGGGAGCGGAGAACCTGCAAGCCTGGACTCCCCGTGAAGCAGAACCTGCAAGCCGAAAGAGCTGCCCGGTGTGGTTGAAGACCATGATGCAAGAGTGGTTAGCGGTGCAGTGGAGGGTGGCAGGGGCCACACCCCGAAGGCAGGCCAAGGACCCTGGGCTTCTCTTGGGGTGGTGGGGAGCCAGGGAAGGATTTAGGTCCGGGGAGTGCTGGGTGTGGGAAGGATCTTCCTGGGGCACTGTGGACACTGGCCGGAGTGGGGTGGGTGGGCAGGGACGGGGCTGGGCAGGGGTTTCAGGGATGCTAGGAGGGTGGGGCCTTAGGGCTGCCCTCGGGTTGCCTGTTGCCTGGAGCAGGGCCAAGACTGGGCAGGACTCCTGCCTTTGACGCCCCGGTGTCCAGAGCAGGCCTCATCGCAGCTCCCTTTACGCCCTCCTGTGTCTCTCAAGCTCGCAGGCCACCTGGGGCCCCATCCTTGGGGCCCAGAAACAGGGCCTGAGCTCCTGTACCATCCTGGGCTCCTGCTCCCTCCCTCACCCTCATCCGCCCACACCTTCATGGGACCACATGCTGGGTATGCTTTTGCTTTTGTGAAAACGGTGTATGTATAGTGAAGTGCCGGTTTTAAGTATGCAGCCTGAGGAATTTTTACGTGTGCACGAACTCACGTAAGCACCAAGCACATCGAGATGCAGAACATTCCCAGGCCTGCAGCTTCTCTTGTGCCCTTCCCCTGTCGGCGCCCCCCAGAGGCACCGGCTCGTCTGGCCTTGGTCATCTGATGTCGCCTTGCCTCCTTCTGAGCTTTGAGTAATTGGAGTCCTCCTGTCTGTCCGTTCTTGTGTGTGACGTCTTTCCCTCGGCGTCCAGGCGGTGAGATTCGTCGGTCTGTGATGTAGGAGTCTGTTCTTTTCCTTGCTGTGCAGTACCTCGCTGTGCAGGCATGCTGCACTGGTGGGCCTCGCAGTTATTTCCGGAGCCTTTGCTGGAGGTGTTTCAGAGCCTTTACTGAAAGGCTGCTGGGAACACGGGCCCTGTGGGCACTGGTGGGCAGGACGCCCAGGACCGGACGCGCAGCGTCATGGGCGGGGCCCCCTCTCAGCTTTCCTAACTTGAGATTGTGTCGATCTACATGCCACCAGCGCCGCGTGACCTGGCGTTTTCATCAGGCATCTTAAGTCCTCCGGACAGTGTTTCGTGTCAAGCAATCCTCAGTTCCAAAATTCCCAGACTTCTTTTTTTCCACTTGCCGCGAACGCCCAGCCCTCTCTTTAGCTGGCCTTCCTGAAATGCTGGGTGCAGAACACACTGGCGTGGGACAGCCCCTTTGACAGGGTGGGATCGCGGCGTAGGTGGGGATTCGCAGTGACTTGCGGGAGACACATTTGGGTCTCAGTCAGGGGCACAAGTGAGGTCGATGTGAGGCCACGTCGGGAATCAAGCCCAGGAGAAGATCTTGGACTACCTGGGTGGGATTTGGGATCCAGGGTGAGTAGGGAGTGCAGAACGGGTCAGGCAGGAACCCAGGTTTCTGTGGGGGTCTTGGACCAGGCGGGACTGGGCTCGAGTCGATGGCGGGGTGACAGTTGGCGATGAGGTGGGTGGAAGTCATGACGGGCTCATTAGCCCGGAGCAGTCCTGCTTAAACGCAGGGACCCTGCAGTCGTGGAGACGGCGCAGGTCCGGGGGGCCCATCAGGGCAACGCTGCTATCTCGTGGTATCCTCAGGGGAGTGACTCCTCCTCAGAGCCTCAGTTTCCTTCCCTGTGGAATGGGGGTAATATGAGCACCAACTGCTAATGTGATTTTGGAGTCATGCTTAGTGCTGTGCCTGACTCTGGGAAGCACTCGGCTTCCAGTTGTTGGCGTCAGAGCGCTAAGAAGACAGAGGACTCTCCGCTGCTTTGTGTCCCCTGGTGCCAGCTAGCTGCTCGCCACCTGCCCCAGGCCACCTCCTTCTATTTCCGGGGTCTGCAGGACCATAGAAAGGGGCTGCATTTCAGGGGTCAGGCGTCTTGCTGGGATTTGGGGGTGCAGTTAGACTTCAGGGCTGAAGTCCCAGGTAAGGCAGAGCCGGAAGGGGTTGCGGCTGCTAGGCACTGAGCAGAGAGGGGCAGCCGGTGGGAGTGGTGGGAGTGAGATGTGGACGGGAAAGTGGTGGGCTGGGGGAGGGCCAGCGGGCGGGCGGCTGAATCACACCGCCAGATCTGAAGACTCGCTCCTGCGGGGATGCGGCAGTCCCGTCGCACCCCCGGCCCCGCTCTGAGTGGAAAACATGCCTCAGCTGAAACCTGGTGGGGCAGGACGGGTGCCTGGGCGGCGCGCCTCAGCGGGAGGCCCACGGCGACTCTCTGCTCTGGAGCCTCACCAGCCTCCTCCCAGGCAGCCGGGCGGCCAAGGCCTTCTCACGACCACCACCCACTGCCTGCCTCCTGCCCTGCCCCAGGGCCTCCGGGTCCAAACCTCCCTGAGCACCTTCTGGGGGGTGAAAGGATCAGGCAGGAGCCCCAAGGCCCGAAAGCCCCTCTCTTGTCTTCCCAGAGAAGGGCAGAGGCCCAGAACCAAGGGCATGTCTTCCAGGAAGAGACACAAAGAGGCAGGGGGTGAGGGGTAGCTGGGGTGCTGCTGGAGTAAGGGCGGAGAGCACTCCTGGCTTCCCCTCACTGCACTTCCATCCCTCCTGTGTCCCCAGAAATAAGAATGTCTAAGCCCCTGGAGGCCGAGAAGCAAGGTCTGGACTCCCCATCAGAGCACACAGGTGTGTGGGAAGGCAGGGGTGGCAGGGGGCAGGTGTGGGGGGAGCTGCGGGGGCAGCTGGTGACGACTCGCCTTTTCCCTCCCATTGCAGACACAGAAAGAAATGGACCAGACACTAACCACCAGGTCAGGAGGGAGTGGACGCGCAGGAGGGTGGGGGTGGATGGAGGGAGCAGAGCGGGTGCTGTGGGGGCAGCGGCGAGGTGTCAGCAGCTGCCTCGTCTCCCTGAGTCCCATCCCTACCCCAACTTCTCTTCACAGAACCCCCAGAGTAAGACCTCCCCGTTCTCCGTGTCCCCAACTGGCCCCAGCACCAAGGTAAGTGCCCATCAGACCAGCCAGGGCAGGGGAGGGGGTGGGGTGTCCCACCATGGGTGGCAGTTGCTTTTGGGAGAGGATCCCACAGGCTCGCCACCGACCCAGAGCCTGAGGGGGCACCTAGCCCTAGCACCTTAGTGACAAGGCTCCTCCCACCCTTCTCACCCTCGGGCTCCCGCCCCAGGCCTGTGACTCACCCAAGCTCCTTCCCCTTCCCTGGGGGGTGGGGGTGGCCAGGGAAATCCCCCCCGGAGCCCCAGGGCGATGAACAACAGGAAGCTGAGGGCCCGCCCCCATCCCAACTTCCCTGACCGAAGAGGGGCCTGCCCTGCCCCACCCCACCCCACCCCACCCTCTGCCCCCCAACACACACTCTCGGGGGCAGGGGAGTGTGGGGGGCAGGGGAGGCAGGCCCGGGGAGGATGGCTGAGGGACTGAGGGGATGTGCAGGAGAGGACGACAGGGAGGCCGGAAGTGGCCAAACAGAGCAAATCCCAAATCCAGGTGGGGCCCCCGCTGCTGGGCAGTGATGGGCTTCCCATTCTACCTGGGGCCCAGTCCTGCATCCGCCTGCCAGCCCGGTGGGCAGCCCGCACCAGGGGAGAGGCCCACCAGCAGCCTGGGGCAGGGCAGACCGGGCAGGTGTGGGGCTCCCGGTCCTGACCAGAGGAGGCAGAAGGATGGGGTGAGGAGGCTGGGAGCTGCTCTGTGACCACGGGAACATTGCTCCCCCTGTGCTTCTAGTTTCCTCTTCCCTAACTTGGGGGGTGGGGGCAGTCACATCAGACGGCCTCTGAGGACCCCTCCACACCTCATGCGCCCTGATGCCTCTTGGTGGGTAGCTGTCTTGTCTTGGGTGAGTTGGCCAGGGCCCAGGGGAGAAGGTCCCCAGCTTGGACCTCCCTGCCTCTGACCTCAGTTCCGGCCCTGACCTTAGCCCTCAGAGTGTCCGTCTACCTCCTCCACACCACCTTCCTCAGCTGGACCTTTGCCGCCTTTCCCGGCCTCACAGCAGCCCCGTTTCTTCGTGGGGAAACCAGGGGGCCCTGGAAGGGAGGATGCTCATTTCCCTTCTGGGGCGGGGCCTGGTTCCCAGAGAAAGGTCAAGGCCACTGTCGGCCTCGGCCTTTCCACCCCTCCGTCTCTCCCGAGTCAGTCTTTTCCCTTACTGCGGGCTTCACGTGCTCCCAGAACGATTTCGCACAGGTCCACACACCACTGCGCACAATTATACAAGTAATAACTTTGTTAATTGCCCCAATTCTTTAAGAAGCATTTTATTTTGGAGAAGATGCTAAAGTAGAAAGAAGAGCGTACTGAAAATAACCCCCAGGTCCTCATCAGTCAGCTTCAACAATTACCGATTCATGAGCCGGCTTGCTCTTTCAACAGCTGAAATAAATGTGTGTTTTTTTTTAAATGGAAATTTCATGAATGGAAAACCAAAATCACTTGCCATGGAAATAAATACAATGATTATTAAAATGTACCCAGAGACGCTTGCCTGCGCTGGGTTTTGCCGGAGACCCGCTCTCTGGGAGCAGGGGAGTGGGCCAGTCGGGGGCGCAGGGGCGAACTAGCCCCCAGCAGAGCCCTCCGAAGAGAGCGAGGAGTTTCGTCGCCCTGAAGGAGGAATAGTGTCCTCACCATGGTTGCCAGTGTTGTTGTTTTTTAAACCCAGCTTATAATTAAAATATGACACTGACATAGATCCTCAGCGTACAGTTCTGTGGGTTTTCAGCTGTGGACTGAGCAGCCGTGTCTCCAGCACCACATTGAGACGTAGAACACACCCAGCCAGTCCTCCAGCAGGCCCTTAGTTCCCACCAGGCGTGAAGCCCCTGCCCCTGGCTTCTGATACTCAGTGCTGTCGCGTGCTACACCCCGCACCCCCAAAACTTGCTGACATTTGTGTCCCACACTCAGGGGCACGCCATTCACCCTCTGTCGTCTGACCTTTTCTGGGCCCGTCTCCGTCCTTCACGGCCTGCATTCCGAAGGCCCCGCCTCAGCTGAGCTGCTGTGTCACCTTGCTCAACTGCTTCTTCTGCAGACCTTCCTTTTAAAAGCAAAATGATGCTGGGACATTGGGCTACAGGATGATCCCAGATGTCCCCTCTGGGCCTCCTCCCATTCCCGTGTGTCCTCTTACCAACAGACGCCCCCGGGGGAGACCACCATTGTCGGGCTTTTTATGAAGGAGAGGGAGGAGGCCAGGGCCGCTGTGTGCTGGTCTGTCCAAAGTTTTCATGCCAGGTGCCTTAGCGCCCCATGGAGAGCCAGGGAGGAGCTCAGGGGACCTCGGGGTGCAGGCCGACAGCCGGCGGCACTCCGGCCCCTTCCGGCCTGCGGATGTGCTTTCCTTGTCCCGCAGAGGTTTTGCTGTAGGTTTCAGACTCTGGCTGGCGGGAGCAGTAGGAGCTGGCGGGGCCTCTCCTGCGGGCGGGCCGGTGGGCGGCCTCTTCAGCCCGCCGTTGCTCTCTGCCCAGGTCACCCATTCGTGCAGTCTGCCGGTTGCTGCCTGCATTTGAGTCTGCGGCCCGTGCTCTAAAGCAGTGTGTGTCTGTGTATGTGCTGAATGCCCTAAGACCCTTTCTTCCAGTGAAATATTACAGCATTGGACAAATAGGAGATGTGCCTCTGGCTGAAACGGATGAGGGCTCTGGGACTCAGACCCCCTTATTTGAGATCCCAGGGCCCTGTGGCCTCACTTCCCATTTCACACACGGGGAACCTGACTCCTGAGAGGGGAAAAGTACCCTCCAAAGGTGGCCCTGTCCTGTAGGGAGTTCAGGTGCAGGGGGTAAGGTAGCCCACCCACCTGATGAGGAAACAGGCGAGAGGGTGGCCTGAGGCCCCAGCTGCCCAGGGCAGGGTCTGGTCTCTACACCCCTGTCTGCTTCTTCTGTGCCTGCCGGAGGCTGCAGTTGCCACACAAGTGCCCTCTCTTTGGTTCGCAGGTGGGCATTCTCTCTGGCCTCCACTTAACATTCTGGGGTCCCGGACCCTGCCTCTCTCCTCCCCAGATCAAGGCTGAAGACCCCAGTGGTGACTCAGCCCCAGCAGCACCCCCGCCCCCCCAGCCGGCTCAGCCACATCTGCCCCAGGCCCAGCTCATGCTTACGGGCAGCCAGCTTGCCGGGGTAAGTACTCGGGGAGGTCAGGGACAGAGGCACAGACCAGCCACCGCCATCTGTTACAGGACTTGTGGCCTGGGTGTCCTTCCAGGGCCACAGCCACTCTCTGCCGTCTGCCATGTGCCCTCTTCTGCCTCCTGGAAGACTTGCTTCCTTACCTGTTTGGCTCGGGCACTAACACCTCTCTGCCTTCTCTGCTCCCCATGCCTCCCTGTGCCCCGCCGTCCCGCCCGCCCCACAGCTCACGGCGCTGATGCCTGCCCAGCAGCAGCTCCTCCTGCAGCAAGCACAGGCCCAGCTCCTGGCCGCCGCTGTGCAACAGTCCAATGCCGCCGCCGCCGCTGCCGCCTCCTCCACCTCCTCCTCCTCTTCCTCCTCCTCCTCCTCTGCCTCCTCCTCAACCTCGCAGCCCCCAGCCTCCTCTGGGGGAGGTGACCTGCCACAGCCACAGCCTGCCAGCCAGTCCCCGGGGACCCCGCAGCTCACCCTGTCCCAGCCCATCCAGCTCACAGCACAGGTAAGGGCGGCCCGGGAGCACAGTGCCCCAGTGGAGGGCCCACAGGGGCACGCAGCACTGACTGGTCCTCGTGGACTGTTCCCACCACCAGCCACATGCCAGGCAGCTCCCGGAAACCCTAGGAAGCCTTGGGAGGTGCTGCCCGCATCTCTCAGAGGGGCAGAGCAAGGCTCAGAGAGGGGACATCCTCCACGGATGGAGTGCTTCCCACAGTGACCGCTCTGTGGATGGCTTTCTCTCTCTCCACGGAACCCCCGGGCTAAGTGCTTTCTATGTCCCTGGCTGAGGGATCGCAGCCACCTGGGAAGCTGGGCACATTGTCCTTGACATACAGCTGAGGAAGCCAGGGGTCGCCGCACCAACGATGCCCGTGTGGCTGAAAACCGAAAGGCTGAGAGTCAGAATTAGGGCCTTATGTTGCATCCCCAGCTCGGTCAGGGCACTGCTCTTTCGGAAAAGGGGGCTGTGATCTCTGAGCCAGGGAGTCCTGCATCATTTCTCCGCCTTCTGGCAACTTCTGGACATCAAATACTGAGTTAGGAGCCGTCTTAGTGTCCTGGGGCTGCCATAACGAAGTCCCACAAACTGGGCGGTTTAAAACAGCAGATGCTTATCTGCAGGCCGGTGTCCAAAATCAAGGTGTGCTCTCTCTGGGGGCTCTAGGGGAGGATCCCTCTTTGCTCCTATTAGCTCCTGACGGTGCAGAAACCCTTGGTGTCTTGGAGATGGATTGCTCCAACCTCTCCCTCTGACATCTTCCCTTTGTGGGTGTCTCTCTCTGTCCAAATGTCCCCTTCTCACAGGGACACCAATCATTAGATTAGGGACCACATTTTAACTTGATTACATTTGCCAAGACCCCATTTCCAAATAAGGTCATATTTATAGGCACCAGGGGTTAGGACTTCCAACATATCTCTTTTGGGGACACAGTTGAACCCTTGACTGTGGCGGATGGATTTCCCATAAGGATAACAGACGGGAGCAGAGGAGGAGCTGGGCAGGCTTCTCCTTCCATTGGGTCTGCTCTCACCAGCGCCCCCACCCCCCGTCCGCGTCACCCATGTGTGCGACCTTCCTGGTTTCTGCAAGCATTTAAACCTGTGGCCCGTGTGCTAAGGAGGTGAAGGTCCTGAGAAGTCCCACAGCAAGGAATCCCGTCTAACCTCCCTCAGCCCTGTGATTCCCACAACGACTTCTCAGCAGATTCCTCTGTCTGTCCCTCTGCCCCCTTCTGAGGAACCCCGGGCAGACACTGCCACTCCAGGGGGCTGTCCGGTGCCCACGAGGCTGCTCCCTGGTTCTGCCTCCCATGGGCCTTTTCACTACTGACAAGTGCCCTCCTTAGGGACTGTCCTTCACTCCAAGCTGGTACCTGCCTCATGAGAGCTTCCTGCCTCTGGGCCTGGTTCTGCAGGAACCCACAGGGGCATCCGTGCCCACGGCTCTGTAACTTATCTTCCGGACGTAGCATCCCAGTGCCGGGCTCATCGCAGTAGCCATACTGAGAGCCTGTAACCATACCGGTACTGCCTCGGTACCAGGCACTGTGCTAATGTGACTGCCTTGAGTCCACAAACCACCACGGCCAAGGCTCTGAGGGGCAAAGTGACTTGCCTGCCCCAGGTCACACCGTGAACATGAGTGGCAGAGCACGCAGCCTGGGAGTCCAGAGCTCTCGTCGCAGGACCTGGGGCCGCTGTGTTTAGCTGTCCTTCAAAGGTCGTGTGTCCCGCCCTCCCGCCCCAGCCCCGAGACCCCAGCAGCAGGTGTTCCGTCTGCCTCGTTGCATGCGTAGCTCTTCACCGAGCAGCACGGAGGCTCCGGGCTCCGCACTGCGTCTGCAGTCTTGGTGTCTCTGCCCTTGTCCTTCATTCCACCTGCAAGTCCGCTCCCTCCCTTACCCTGAACAGCCCCTCCTCATCCTTCAAGCCCCAGTTGGGAGTCCACACCTCCAGGACATCTTGATGAAGTCCCTCCCTCCAGCTGGCTTGCTTTCCTGACCCTCTGGGGGCCCAAAGCCCAGCCCTCTCCTGGTCACGCAGGACTGTGTCCCACTCTGCCCAAGGAAGTCTCTGTTGGAAGAACAAAGATAACAGGGAGGAGGAAAGACAGGGCAGCCTAGCGCAGGCCCAGCCTGGCCACCATCCGCTGTGAGCAGTAGACACCCCTGTGTTCATGCACCCCTAGAATGCCATGCCCCAGGCTCCCCACAGACTGCAGCAGCAGGCTGACCCCTGCCACCTGCCATCCCACAGGCCTGATCCTCAGGGTCTCCTGAGCCCCTCACTGCCAAGCCCCCTCCTCTCACTCCTCCCACCTCAGCTTCCCTCAGCTCATCTTGCCTGTCTGTCTTCCGCAAGCGCAAATCTGGGCCAGGTTTGTTTTCTGGAAGTTCTGTCGCCCATGACCTCTTTCCATCACAAATGTGCATTCCATTCTGCCGGTGTGGTGGCACCGTGCTAGGCCCAGGCTGTGGCGATTCTCCTGCCCTGGCTGCCCACCGAGGCAAGGCAGGCCCCAGCCTGCGTCTCGTGCCTGCTGATTCCGCTTTCCATGCCTGCTCAGCTCTGCCCCGCAGACACTGCCCGTCCTCCCGCATGCCCGGTCCTGGAGTCAGGAATGACTCAGACTCATCCTTGGCCCTGAGGGCTCCCAGTCTGATAGGGAGACAAATACACGGAAGAACCACTGAGAAATGTTTCCGCTGGAAAATACTAAGAAAGTCAAATGCACCCCTAAGCTGATCACTTCGTTTTTAATTTTATTTATTGCCACTAGAGAGGGAGAGGGAGGGCATAGAGAGAGTCGACGTGGTGCTCCCCTCAGCCGGGCATTCTGCGGTTGCTTCTTGTACTCGCCCCGACCGGAGACCGAACCTGCAACCTCGGCGTATCGGGACAGCACCCTAACCAACTGAGCCACAGGGCCAGGGCCGCTAGCCCTGTCACTTTAAAATTATAAAAAGTACAAAGGGAAAGTCCCCCTTCTGTCCCTCTAATGCCAGTCCAAAGTAATCTTGGTTAAACTGTTTGGCAAGAACCCTCCCTGCATTTTCCTAGCTTGTCCAGATAAAGAGATGGTTAGCATACAGTTTTATAATTTGTGTGTTCAGCCCTTGGCACGAAGCTTTCCACCGAGGGGGCGGCATGGGTGTTTACTGAATCAATGAGAGATGTTTGGCTGCAGCTTTTCAATCAAGAGTAGGGAAGAGGTCTCTCCGGAGGAGTCATTCAGAACGTCTGGGCTGGGGGTAGGTATTGATTGAAAATTTACATTAACTGTTAAAACATCATTTTGTATTTGGAGACCAAGGAAAAAAATCCCTATTTTTGTAATACGGTTATGGCAAACAGAGCTTGACAGGGAGGATCTAGTGAACAAAGGTTTCCTCGAGAAAACCAGTGGATGTGGTGGGAAAGGAAAGGTGACCTATGTCTGAGGGAGTCAGGAAGGCTTCCAGGAAGAGGCAGTATCTGAACCGAGGTAGGACAAATCACAGTTTACCCGGTGGGCCCTGACCAGGTAGCTCAGTGGGTTGGAGTGTTGTCCTGATGTGCCAAGGCTGTGGGCTTGATCCCCGGTCAGGGCGCATACAATTGTCAACCCGTGAATGCATAAGTAAGTGGAACAACAGAAGTTGATGCTTCTCTCTATCTCTCTCTTTCTTTAAAATCTATAAGTATTTATTTTTAAAAAAGAGTTTACTAGGTGGGTGAGCTGAAGAAAGGGCAGTGGGAACGGGGAATTCCAAGGGTGGGCTCATGGAGTTGCAGGTGGGGCCATGCTGGGAGACAATGAAGGATGAGAGGGGAGAGGGTGTCAGCTGGGCCACTCCAGGCGGCTGACAGGAATAGGGAGTGTTTGGCTCATATCACTGAAAAGGCTCAGGCTGGGGGGTCAGGGACCTGTCTCCCTTTTCATCCTGGGAAAGGCAAGATGGGTTCCAGAACTTGTGAACTTGCAGCCACCCTGCCCAGGGAGATAAAACACACCCTGTAGCCCTGGCTGGCATAGCTCAGTGGATTGAGTGCGGGCTGCGAACCAAAGCATCGCAGGTTCAATTCCCAGTCAGGGCACGTGCCTGGGTTGCAGGTCACGGCCCCCAGCAACCGCACATTGATGTTTCTCTCTCTCTCTCTTTCTCCCTCCCTTCCCTCTCTAAAAATAAATAAATTAAATCTTAAAAAAAAAAAAACACACCCTGTAGCCAGGTGTGGCCAGGTTTGAGTCTGTTCCCCTTGCTCCAGAGAAGGTGGGGTTAGTCTCACCTGGACCGTCTGAGAGTGCGGGAGAGCAAGTCCCCGAAAGGAAGAGATGGGTCCTATTGCTTGCAGAGTGGGTGGTGGGTGCCAGGCCAGCCACACCACCCACCGGAGGGTGTGGGCTGTGTCCCAGGAGCCCGGCTGAGGCATGCTGGGCCCTGTTGTTCCTAGGCTGGGATTTGCTATGGCTCATCTATCCTGGGATTTTAGCATGAGGTAGCATGACTGTAACCCGTATTCCCCATGCAGGCAGTTTTCTTCCTTGTTGAACAGTTCTCAGTGGTGTTCTGTCCCAGTCACTGGGACTTCCTGGGCTCCACCTGGCAGGGCCAGCCTCTGGGGGACACTAGTGTGTAGAAGGCATAGAAACGCCCATGATAGAGTCAGACCATCTCTGTTCATGCCCTCACCCCCACCCTTTTTCTTTATTTATTTTTAGAGAGAGGGAAAGGGAAGGAGAAAGAGAGGGAGAGAAACATCAATGTGTGGTTGTCTCTCACGCATCCTGAACTGGGGACCTGGCCTGCAAGCCAGGCATGTGCCCTGACTGGGAATCGAACCCAAGACCCTTTGGTTCAGAGGCCCGTGCTCAATCCACTGAGCTGGACCATCCAGGGCTATCCCCATACACACACTTTTAAAGCTTCTCCTAGTGGAGTGCCTGGAAAAATCATAGTCACTTATTCATTCAACTAACACTTATTGAGCACCATGTGTATGCCAGGTGCCCACTCATGGCCCAGAGGGGACGGCTGTGAACAAGGGAGAGGACCTTCTGTTCTAGTAGGGAGATGGACAGTAAACAAGCAAACAAGCCGGCAAAACAAGACTGTGTTAGGGTGAGTGTGATGAGGAAAACGGAACTGGGTGGCGCTGTAGAGGAAGGAAGCCACTTTTAAGAGGGTGGCCAGGAAAAGTTCCACTGTGAAGGTGGCCTTTGAGGGCCGAGGCCTGAATGAGTCAGTCATGAAGAAGCTGGGGGAGAGCTTGGGGAAAGGCAGCAGCCAGTGCAAAGGCCCTGAGGCGGAAAGCAGCTTGGCTGTTCAGGGCCCAGAGGAAGGGGGCGTGGCTGGAGCACAGCTAGTGAGTGGGAGACAAGTAAGAGGTGAGGGGGCAACAGGCAGGACCAGCTTTTATGGGGCCTTGTGGGCCCCGATCAAGGAATTCGGAATGTATGAAAAGTGTGATGGGAAACTTGGGTTTTTTTAAATAGGTGAGTGGCCCTTGACACCCCCACTGACCCTTGACAAAGCTCCCTCCAGATGCTGCGGGGAGAATGGACTCTGGGGGCGGGAATAGAAGTGAGAAGCCCAGTCCTTGCAGTCATCCAGGTGGGAGGGGGTGACGGTGGGGGCCTGGGTGCTATGTGGCGTGGTCAGATAGCTCCAGGGTGACTCCTAGGACTTTGGCATCAGCATCTGTGTGGTGGTCAGGTGGTTTTCTGAGATGGGTGTCGAGGTGGGGAGGAACAGGAAGGCTGGGGTAGGGAACCAAGAGTTTCGCTTTGGACAGTGTGATGTGAAGAGCATTAATCATCCAAGTGGAGACGTCAGACAGGCAGACAGATACAGGAGGCTGGGGCTCAGCAAAGGGCCTGGGCGGGGACTGGGAGTTGTGAGTCGTCAGGAAGAGGATGGAATTAATGGCCAGATGGGCTTCCACCTGTGGGAGCTCATGGTCGAGTGGGGTGACGTGAGGGGTGATGTGAGGGTGCAGGGGTAGCAAAAGGTCATGTTGGGGGAGTATGTTGAGATTTTCAATGTGCTTTGTGAATTGTACTATTCCTCAGGCCTCAGAAGCACCCAGTGGAGAATTCGATGTTATTAACCCCATTCTATAGATGAGAAAACTGAGGTCCTGGGAGAGAAATGTCTTTGCAGTAATGACTGCCATTTAGGGTGGATCTCATAAGTGAACATGGGTCAGTTTAAACTTTCTACAAATGTGTCACTTAATTCCTTTCACGGCCCCTTGAGGTCAGAATTATTGAGGTGTCACCTGAGGAAGCTGAGGCTTGAAGAGGGCGAGGTGCCCACAATCCCACGGTATGTGAGGAACAGAGTCTGGTTTCTGGCTGTCTCCAGGGCCTGGGTCTTTCCAGGACACTGTGCACCGTCACCCTCTACAGTGCGGGAGGCTGAGGCCACAGGGAGTGGCTCTCCCCCACATCACACAGCGAGTAGCAGGCAAGAGGGCCAACGTCAAGCCCCCAAGGTTCTCATCCAGAAGGGGACCTTTGCCCCCTTCTAGTCCACCCTCCACAGTGTTCTGGGCAGGTGGGGGTGCAGTTTTGCCCAGATTGCCCCCAGGACAGGTGCTCACTGACTTCCCAGGCGGCCCATTCCTCCCCCGGACGAGCGGACACAGTCTGGCCCTCATTTTGAACACAGGCAGTCACAACATAATTCTCGTGGTCTCCAGACCCCACCCCTTCCTGTCCTCCCCACTCTGGACTTAACTCTAGGCTGTCCATGTCTTAGAACTGGTCGTAATTGGTCTGATCAGAGATGGCCAGTGGGTGTCGACACACACACCGGCACCATTCCAGTCGTGGTGGCCGCCAGAGCAGGTGTGGGGCCTATGACGGGGGCCAGGGGAGTCTTACCGGCATGCAGGGGCAAGGCATTGTACCTGGGCTGGGTGCAGCCGCTGCTCTGGGCTCACGCCTCCTCTAGTTCTTCCCCAAGGTGGAACCCAGCCAGATGGGAAAATGTACAGGTACCCTCCAGGTGACCCGTGTGTCATATAAACCGTGTGCCTCAGTATTTCTGCCCCTAATCTGTGCCCAAGATCCTGCTTGCAGCGAAGCACAGCCTGCTCCAAACACCAGCAGTCCTAGGTTTTACCTCGTTCTCACTGATGGCCCGTTTGGTGCTTGCACTGGGGTGGGGGTGATTGTAACACAGCAATAAGCAAGAATGGGCCTCTTCACTTCTTGGCTTTCATGGGGAGTGCTAGCCCTCTGCGCTAGTCTTCCTCACGGGTCAGAGGCTGAGCAGGTGTCACACCGAATATCCTGGCAGCGGCCCTTTCCGCCACAAGCGGTCTCCACGCTTCCTCTAACTTCATCGGCTGTCGTCCACAAGTGGCTTCAGAGCACACCCTGTCTTTAGATTGTGGAGAAATGGGGCCACCTACTGGCCAACCCCAGTCCTGAGCCAGCTCATTGTTCACCCAGAACCTTCTCTCTTTCTCATTCTTTAATTCCCTTCGTCAACAAACATGTAGTCAACATTCCCATGTCCAGGCACCTTCTGCATGGGGGACACAGTGAGGAATAAGGCAGCCAAGTCTGTGCCCTTGTGGGGCCGGCACCCACGCTCAGTGGGGAGACAGGAAGCTGATGACTGCTATGAAAGAAAGGAAAAATGCAGTGGGCTAGAGACTGACTGAGGGAAAGGAAGACTCCTTGTACGAGTGAGCAGCCAAGGGAGGCCTCTCTGAGGAGGGGGCATTTTACAGAGACTTGAGTGATGAGGAGACTGGAGTGATGTGCAGATCAAAAAGGGGAGGAAGGCTCTGACTTGGTGGCTCAGTTGGCTGGAGCATCATCCTGTACACCAAAAGGTTGCAGGTTCGATTCCTGGTCAGGGCACGTACCAGAGGGAACCAATGTTTCTGTCTAACATTGATGCTTCTCTGTCTCTCCTCTTTTCCTCTCTAAAATTAATAAGCGTGTCTTCGGGTGAGACATGGATTTAAAAGGGAGGAGGTACAAAGCAACAGCATGTACAAAGGCCCTGAGGCGGGGACTTCTTTCTCGGCCTCAGTAACAGGAAGGGAACCAGTGTGGCTGGATTAGAGTTTGGATTAGAGTTAGGGAGTGACGAAGCCATAGGAGGTGAGGGAGGAGAGGCAAGCAGGGGCTGGCTCACCCAGGGCCACGGCAAGGAGCTGGGTTATATTACAAATGTGATAAAACCCAAAGGAAGTTTTCTGGTTCGGTTAATATTTTAGAGCAGGAACTAGGGGTCCACAGAACTTCCCCCAGAGTCTGTGGATAGAATTCAGGGGAGTCCATGAACTCGAATGGGAAAACAAACGTCTCAATTTTTACTATCCTCTAACCTCTAAGGGGAGTTGCCTGCAGTGACACAGCAGTATGTGGACTTTGTCCCCAGTGGGACACACAGCTATTTCCATATTCTGTATGGTTGTTGCAGGTCTCTTAAAGTACTGTTTTCACTCACTGCTGCTTTGAGATTGCAGTCATTACCCCTATTGCTCCATCTTAAGTAATGTGCTGATTAAGGAAACCCACAGATTATGAGCATCACAATTCAAAATACTTTTGATGACTGTATGTTATATTTTATGCATTTTCTAAAAAGTTTTTATTTATTTATATTTAGAGAGGAAAAGAGAGGGAGATGGAGAGAAATACCAATGTGCGAGAGAAACATCAAAGCGTGGTTGCCTCTTGCACGCCCACAACTGGAGACCTGGGCTGCAACCCAGGCGTGCGCCCTGACTGGGAATTGAACTGGTGACCAAAGGGTTTGCTGTATAATCATCCCACTGAGCCACGCCAGTCAGGGCTATGCATTTTTTCCTTTAATTGTGAGAAAGAGGCAGTTGGTTTTGTGAGACACCGAAGAATTTAGAGCACGACACTTTTAGAATGCTTTGGGTGGGACTTGTGGTGGGTGGGCTGGGTGGGGGAGAGGATGAGGACAAGGGAACCCAGGTGGACCCCCAAGTTCACAGTCCAAGTAATGGATGGGCTGTGGATAAATTCCTCATTTGGACTGTTCAGTGCAGGACCCCACTGCAAACTGAGTTTCATCTTCTCCACCCTCTCCCTCTTCCTGCTGATTCAGAAAATCTGCAGACACCGCCCTTTTGGCCTTTTGGGGAGAAAGGGGGCCTTTCACTGAGTGTCGAGCTTGGGAAAGACAGGAGTTAAATATTTTAATTAACAAGCTAAGGCTCATAGAAAATCAGGAAAATACTAGTAATAAGACTTTATTTCTGTTCTTATTTGATTCAATTCAGTGCTTTTAATGGGGGCTTACTAGGCCCTGTTAAGTTTTAAGGATGCAAGAAGAATGAGACATGGGGCCTGGCCAGGTAGCTCAGTTGGTTAGAATATCACCCTAACACATCAAGGTTGTGGGTTCCATCCCACAACCAATGGTTCACATACAAGAATCAACCAATGAGCCCTGGCTAGTGTGGCTCAGTGGGTTGAGTGCTGGCCTGCAAACCAAAAGGTTGCTGGTTCGATTCCCAGTCAGGGCACGTACCTGGGTTGCAGGCCAGGTCCCTAGTTGAGGGCATGCAAAAGGTAACCAATCAATGTTTCTCTCCTTCTCTTTCTCTTTCCCTTCCCATCTACCTATAAATTAATTAATAAAATCTTTTTAAAAAAGAGAATCAACCAATGAATGCATAAATAAGGGGAACAAATTGATGTCTGTCCTTCGCACTCCCTTCCTCCTTCCTCTCCTTCTCTCTCTAAAATCCGACAGTCAATCAATGAGTAAGGAGGAATGAGATGTAGTGCCTGCCTTCTGGGGTTTCAGTCTAGCAGAGGAAAGTATGTGTAAGCAAGTGCAGTGCATTGTGAGAAATGCAGAGTGGAGCAGATGGGCACAGTTTTGTGGGGTCTGACTTGTATACAATTTCCAGGGTCTTTTAGAGAAAAGGAAGACAAAATTATGAGACCAAAATAAGGCACGAGGTCTTGTAAGGGTCCATTGTAAGTGGGGCTAAAGCCCAAGCTTCCCTCACTTCAGGGTCAGTCCACATGCAGGAGGGAGGCAGCCATGCAGTTTTCATCGATGGGCGGGTAGGAGGGTTATGAAAGGGAAGGCAGAATGGACACAGTTTCAAAGGATAGAGCATTAGGGTTCAAACCCCATAAGCTGTGGTCTTAGATGATTAGCTGTAAGAGTGAGAAAGGTGAAAGGTTGGGAGCATCCAGGTACTCCATCCATTTTCCAAAGCACATGGACGAGGCAGAGACCTTCGCAGGTGGACAGCCTTGAAATGTGGCGAGACGACTGGCTTCAAGCAGGAGCCTAAAGACATGTCTTCCTGTGGTCTGTTGGCCATGTCAGACCTCAGGAAATGTAATGGTCAATTCATTAGAAAGAAACATCTGAGTCACTGGGGTGGGGAAAGGAATGTGGCAAGATGAATGGTTGGGAAAGCAGAGATGCTGGACAGAAGTGACTGTTCAACATTTCTTTCTTTATCTGGACTAAGCAAATGTTCAAAGTTCAAGAGGTACAGAGGGGTTACAGTGTTGCTGGTTTCCGGTACAGTTTCCTAGATCTAACCCATGCATACCCAAGCAGAATCCTAGACATAATTTTTTAAAACACAAACAGTAGCACACGTCACACCCACGGTTCTGCCTCTTGGAGGCAACAGAACATCTTGGAGACTGCTCCGTGTCAGGGCACAAAGAGCATCCCCGTTATTTATCATGAGTGCCGAATATTTCGTTGCAAAGCTCCGCCCTGATGCACTCACTTGTCCTCTGCTGCTGCGTGCTCAGCTGGTTTCCACTCCTGCCGAAACACCACTTGCAGCTGGGAAATACCCTTCTAGAGAGGTTACTTTGCACAGGTGTGAGTATATCCCTAAGATAAATTCCTAGACGTGGGATGGCTGAGTCAAAAGGTATGTGCGTCTGTAACTTTGATAGACTTGCCAAATTACCCTCCCCCCGAGACGTGCAAGAGCATTCCCCTCACACCCTAACAGAATATGTCATGCACTGTTATCTGTGCTGACCTGAGCTGTAAAAATAGTGTCTCGGTGCTGCTGTAGCTGTGTTTATCTTATTGTGAGTTACCCCGAATATTTTTCATTCAGAGCTGTTTTTATTTCCTTTGCTGGGCAGTCACCAGGCCTCTCTGCTGACCAGATTACTGTTGGGTCGTTAGGTTTTTTTCTTATTGATTTTGAATTGCTGTTCATATATTGAGAAATAAGCACTTAGTGTTGATTCCTTTCATTTCCCCCCAGTGACTCACCTCCTGGGACATTAAGTTGGTCTTTGGAATAAAAATAGCATTGAGAGGAATTGAGGAGCATGTGTCATGCCCCCCAGTTTCTCAGAAGGAAAAAATATTTTAAGTGTAGGTAATATACAGGGTGGGGCAAAAGTAGGTTTACAGTTGTTCGTATGGAAGCTTCTACAATAATTAATAAATAGCAATACAAGAATTTGCTGTTTGCCATATTCACAACTGTAAACCTACTTTCGTCCCAGCCTTTAACTTGCAATTATACGTGAAAGTTGCTAATTATGAAACAGCAGTCTTGGTTCATTTAACAAATGTATGTGGAGCGCCTACTGGGTGCCTGAGGCTGTTCTCAGAACTGAGATCACAGCGGTGACCAGCAGTCACCCCCACGCTCTCACTCTCACGTGAGGATGAAAGAGTAAACAGAAGGGGCATCTTGAGAGGGTGACAAGTCTTGTGAAGGAGGAAATGGAGTGATGAAGGGAGGTGTGGTGCTGGGCTGGTTGGGGTCAGGGGGTCGAGGAGGACGTCTCCGAAGAGATGACTTTGTGTTGGGAGCTGAGTGACAAGAAGGACCCGGGCTCAGTGCGAGAACTGGAGCTGGCTGGCAGAGGGAACGACATACGTAAAGGCCAGAGGTGGGTGTTGGAGTCAGGAAAACTAGCACAGGCCTCAGTATAAGGGACCCTAGAGGCCAGGGAAGGAGTTCGGTTGTAGTGGTGTGGGCTACAAGGATCCCCTGAGGTTCTGGCCGGCTGGCTCAGTGGGTTGAAGTGTTGTCCCTGTACACCAAAATGTTGCAGGTTTGATTCCTGGGCAGGGCACATACCCACGTTTCTGGTTCCATCCCTGGTTGGGGTGCGGACGGGAGGCAGCTGATCAATGTTTCTCTCTCACATCAATCTCTCTCTCTCTCTCCCTCCCTCCCTTCTTCTCTTTCTAAAAATCAATTACAAACATATCCTTGGGTGAGGTTTTAAAAAGCGAATCCATTGGCTCATCTGTGTGTGAGGGGGTTTTGCTTTTCCTTTTGGAAATATACAAACTTAAAAGAAAAGAGGAGATGTAAGGAACTACACATATCTTCCACCTGCTCAATAGATATCAATGTTTTGCCAATCCTCTCTCATTTATACTCTTACTTTTTTGGTGGAGGAGCTGGATTTATTCCTTTCCCTCTTGCCCTCCCTCATTCCCCTTGAAAAAAATTTTTCATTGAAGTATAACAAATACCACAAAGTGTGCAAATCCCAAGCATACAGCTCAGTGCCACTCACTAATGGAGCGTGTGCATCTCATGGGTCCCAAGATCCAGAAGCTGAATGTGGCAGCTCCTGGAAGGCCCCTGCGGCCCCTTCTAGGTTCTGCCTCCCAACGTCTAGCATGCAAATGGATCCTGAAAGAGATCACACAGGATGTTCTCTGCCGTGACCAGCTTCTTTCACTCATCATTACATTTGGGAAGCTTCACTGCTGTGTGTCACTGGAGACTGTAGACTGCTCCTTCTCATGGCTGCGGCATTCCACGGGGCAGTTTATTTGCCCTATAAATTGTTGGCGGGTACTTGGGCTGCCTTCAGGTCTTGGCTGTTCCACGGCGTTCCGCTACGAGCATCCTAGCATGTCGTTTGGTGAACTCATGTGCCCACTCGTGCGGGCTCAAGCCCAGGCGTGGGACTGGCTTTCGTAAACGGTGCCTGCATCCACCGTTAGAGCTGCTGCAGCAAAGCCCCACTGGCTGGGGTCTTAGACCACGGAGACGTGTCCTCTCACAGTTCTGGAGGCTGAGCCTGAAATCAAGGTGTCGGCGGGGTTGGTTCCTCTCAAGGGCTGTGAAGGAAGGGTCTGCTCCAGCCCTTCTCCTTGGCTTGTAGGTGGCCATCTCCTCTCTGTCTTCACGTCATCTTCCTCCTGTGAGTGTCTGTCTGTCTCTGTGTCCAAATTTCCCCTGTTCACGGGGAAACCAATCATAATGGATTAGGGCCCACCCTAGTGACCTCAAGTTAACTGGATCCTATCTGCAAAGACCCCATCTCTCAGTAAGGGCACCCTCTGGGGTGGAGATTCCAACATGTGCATTTTGGGGGGAACACAGTTCAGCCCCTAACAGTGCCAAGATTTCCCAAAGTAGTTGTCTAATCTCCTGACTCATGATGTGCTGGAATACTTCAAAGTTCATTCCAGACATGCTGCCACTTGCCTTGGGCGGCCTGTTTTAAAAGGAGGGAAGACTTGGTCTGATTTACATTTTTAAGCAATTCTATTTGATCCGTGGGGCTATAAGACAAGGCAAATATTTCACCAAGAAAGAAAAGTAAATAAAGAGTGAGCCCTCCTGGGATGGCCCAGGTAGGACGCGCCGGAAGCCCGGGGTTGGGACCAACCTCCCAGGTGTCCTTAGCTCGGGGGTGCCGCTCAGAAACCCCATGCTCCGTCCCTCCCTGCCTGGTGCCAGGCCACCCTGTGCAGCACCCCTGGGGGCTCGGGTGAGGCAGAGGGGCTCAGGCTGTCTTTCTGTCCACCCCCATCCCTGCCAGGACATACAACAGCTCCTCCAGCTCCAGCAGCTGGTGCTCGTGCCGGGTCACCACCTCCAACCACCTGCTCAGTTCCTGCTGCCGCAGGCCCAGCAGAGTCAGCCAGGTAAGGCCCCCACCTGATGACCTCCCTGCCGCCCCCTCAGAACTCCCCCTCCCTCTCACCCCATGTGTCCCCCTTGTTTTCCCAGGCCTGCTACCGACGCCAAATCTATTCCAGCTACCTCAGCAAACCCAGGGAGCACTTCTGACCTCCCAGCCCCGGGCCGGGCTGCCCACGCAGGTGAGTATTCCTCGAGTGCACCTGGCTGGGCCAGCAGCAGGGCTGCGGAAGGCTGGGTGAATGAGGATAGGGTTGGGGCTGAGGGTCTCCTCTCCCTTTGGCCCACCCCACAGCCACAGGGCCAGGACAGGTGTTGGGAGTGGGAGACCTGGAACCCAGCCCTGTTCTACCACTAATTTGCTGTGGGACCTTAGGGAAGCCCCTCCCTCCTCTACAGCAGCGACTTTCCACCCAAGCGCCGTAAGAATTTTTAAAACACGCAGTACCTGACTACTTAGGGCACTGACCTTTTTCTTTAGGTCGTCAAATTAAAAAAAATGACAACAGCTAACACAATAACAACCATCTGGTGTGAATGAATCAAAATGATACCTATTTTGTTGTCAGGTTGGCAAAAAAATATTTTTTTGGTGTGCTGCAGAATTTTCGCAGCTTATGTCTGCCACAAGATGCAAAAGGTTGAAAATCGTTGCTCTGTAGAATGAGGGGAGTCAACCAGACCAGAGGCTCTTAACCTTCCAGGCACATGGACTCCTTTGGGAATCTGATGAAGATTTGGTCTGACCCCCACTGCCCCTGGCTGCGCATGTGCACAAACACAGGAACTTTGGGGGTTAGAAAGCCCTTAGGTTCCAGTGCCTTGGGTCTCTTCCAGGGCTTCAGATGGAAGGTTGTCTGAGGCAGGGTCTATTGGGTCCTAGTTCACACTCCCTTCCCAGACCAGACACCGAAAGCAAGGGCCCACAGATATGTTTTATTTGGCCCACACCATGTTTTCCAAATTAAATTAGTCGGCAAAATTCCCAGAAAATGCCAGGTTTCCACCTTTTCTTTTATTTTTTTAAATATTTTATTTATTTGTTTTTAGAGAGAGGGGAAGGGAGGAAGAGAGAGAGAGAGACATCAACGTGTGGTTGCCTCTCTCGAGCCCCCTACTGGGTGCCTGGCCCGCAACCCAGGCATGTGCCCCGACTGGGAATCGAATAGGCAACTTTCAGCTCGCAGGCCAGCACTCAGTCCACTGGCCCAGAGCAGCCAGGGCATCCCACCTTTTCTTGACAAACCAGAAACTCCGGCAACACTGATCGGCGTCCACATGTCACGGTGGCAGTTGGCGGCGGGCCACTGGCTGGAACAGGGGCCCTGCCGGGCCGGCATGGGCTCTGCAGGCCCCTCCGCCTCCTCCTGTCTGGGCCTCCACCATCTTTCCTTGTTTGTTGCCTGGGCTCTAGACTCTCATAGTAATCTTTGACAATCCTTTACAGATTTCAGATTTCCCTCCTACCCATTTTTGTAACAGTCCTTTCAAAAAATAATATGAACTATTTGGAAAACCCTAAGAGTTTAGAGACTAATGGAGGGCTTCGCTGTGATTCTGAAATCCGAAACTGCTCAGAAATTAAGTTGCTCTTGTAACGTGGACACCAGAAGTCTCTTGGCTGCAAAACCTGACCTGACCTGATGCCGGGTGGCCAGTGGCTCTTCTTCCTCTCTCTCTTCTTGTGGTTCAGGCTTTGCTGAGAGCTGTTCATGTGTCCAGCTACAGGGTGACGGTTTGACCCTGATGGTGGTGGCAGGGGGGTTGCATCATCTATGATATATACCCCATGTAGGCTTTCTAAAGTCTGAAGATTTTCTGAATTCCCAAATATATCTGGCCCCAGGGTTCTGGATATCAGATCAAGGGCCTGTGTGACCACCTTCCCTGCACCCACAACCTGCTTCAGATCTCTCGTTCTAGGGAGATGAGGCATTCCAGAAAGAGCTATTGCTTCTTTGTAAATCAGTTTTACTTTATTTGCAACTTACCATTTCTTTTTTTTTTTTTTTGGT
>PVIA01011183.1:0-15000 GCA_004024845.1 Tonatia bakeri
CCAAACAGGAAAGAATGGAGAAATAAGAATTCAAAAAGTTGAGGAGAAGCTTAGGAACCTCCAGGACATCTTTAAACATTCCAACATCTGAATTATAGGGGTACCAGAAGGGGAAGAGGAAAAGCAAGATATTGAAAACTTATTTGAAAACATAATGAAGGAGAACTTCCCCATTCTGGCAAAGGAAATAGACTTCCAGAAAGTCCAGGAAGCTCAGAGAGTCCCAAAGAAATTGGACCCAAGAAGGAACACACCAAGGCACATTGTAATTACATTAGTCAAGGTAAAAATGAAGGAGAGAATCCTAGAAGCAGCAAGAGATAAGGGATCAGTAACCTACAAAGGAGTTCCCATCAGACTGTCAGCTGATTTCTCAAAAGAGACTTTACAGGCAAGAAGGGGCTGGAAAGAAGTATTCCAAGTCCTGAAAGACAAGGACCTACATCTAAGATTACTCTATCAAGCAAAGCTTTCATTTAGAATGGAAGGGCAGATAAAGTGCTTCTCAGATAAGGTCAAGTTAAAGGAGTTCATCATCACCAAGGCCTTATTTTATGAAATGTTAAAGGGACTTATTTAACAATCACACCTAAATCAAAACCAAAAGAAACTCAGCAAACAACTAGAACAGGAACAGAACCACAGAAATGGAGATCACATGGAGGATTATCAACAAGGGAGTGGGGTGGGGAGAGAGGGGGTAAAGGTACAGAGAATAAGTAGCATACATGGTAGGTAGAAAATAGACAGGGGGAGGGCAAGAATAGTATGGGAAATGTAGATGCTAAAGATCTTATAACACATGAACTAAAGGGGGGGATGTGGGTGGGAGATGGTGTACAGGGTGGAGGGGAGTGAAGGGAGGAAATGGGACAACTGTAATAGCATAATCAATAAAATATATTAAAAAAAAGAATGCTGTATCCTTGTTGAATTTCTGTCTGGAAGATCTAAACATTGAAGTCAATGGTGTGTTAAAATCCTCTACAATGACTGCATTTCTGTTGATCTCTCTTTTTATGTTCATCAAGATTTGCTTTACATACTGAGATGCTCCTGTGTTGGGTCCATAAAGGTTTACTAGGGTTACATTTTCTTTTTTCGATTTTTTCCTTTATCATTATACATGTCCTTCTGTGTCTTTTACTATAATTTTGGTTTTAAAGTCTATTTTTTCAGGTATATTGCTACCCTAACTTTTCCTCTCCATTAGCATGAAATATATTTTTATGTCCCTTTACTTGCAGTTTGTGTGTGTCTTTTAATCTGAAGTAGCTCTCTTTGAAAGTGTATATATATGGGTCTTATTTTCCTATCCATTCAGCTACCATATGTCTTTTGTTTGTAGATTTAAAGCATTTACATTTAAGGTGATTTTTGACATGTATTTAGTGTCATTGTACTGTTATACAATCCTCTCTCTCTCTCTCTCTCTCTCTCTCTCTCTCTCTCTCTCTCTCTCTCTCTCCCCCCTTCTGTTTAAAGAAATCCCTTTAACTTTTGCTGCAGGATTGGTTTGTTGTTAACAAAATTAGTTTAGCTTCTTCATGTCTGGGCAGCTCTTTATTTCCCCTTCAATTTTAAATGACAGCCTTTTTGGGTAAAGTAGTCTTGGTTGTAAGTCCTTGTTATCTAACATCCTTGATTATTTCATGCTCATCCCTTCTGGCCTGAAATTTTCTGCTGAGAAATTAGATGATAGTCTAATTGGTGCTCCCTTCTAGGTAACTATCTGTTTTTCTCTTATGACTTTTAGGATTCTCTCCTTGTCTTTAAGTTTTGTCATTAAATATGATGTATCTTGGCGTAGGACTGTTTGGGTCCATCTTATTTGGGACCCTCTTTGTTCTCTGGAATTGTGTGTCTTTATTTCATCAGACTAGGGTTTTGAGGCATTATTTCTTCAAATACATCCTTGATCCCTTGCTCACTCTCTTTTACTTTTGATATTCATATGATACAGATGTTGTTATACTTCATGTTGTCCCAAAGCTTTCTTAAGCTCTCGTCATTCTTCTAAGTTCTTTTTTTAAAGATTTTATTTATTTATTTTTAGAGAGAGGGGAAGGGAAGGAGAAAGGGAGAGAAATATTAGTGCATGGTTGCCTCTCATGTGCCCCCATCTAGGGATCTGGTCTGCAACCCAGGTATATGCCCTGAATGGGAATCAAACTAGGGACCCTTTGGTTCTCAGGCCTGCACTCAATCCACTGAGTTACACCAGCCAAGGCCTTCTAAGTTCTTTTTTTTTTTCAATCTGCTCTGCTTGGGTGTTTTTCTTTTTCTACTATGACTTACAAATCACTGATTCAATCCTCTGCTTCATCTAACCTATTTTTTTTATTCCTTCCAGTGTATTATTTATTTCAGATACTGCATTCTTTATTTCTGACTGGTCCTCTTTCATTCTTTCTATGTCTTTTTTCATGCTGTTGAGAATTTAAGAATGCTGCATGCTTGTTGATTTTCTGTCTGGAAGATCTATCCACTGAAGTCAATGGTGTGTTAAAATCCTCTACAATGACTGCATTTCTGTTGATCTCTCCTTTTATGTCCATCAAGATTTGCTTTACATACTGAGGTGCTCCTGTGCTGGGTCCATAAAGTTTTACTAGGGTTACATTCTCTTTTTGGATTGTTTCCTTATGATTCTTACTTTAAACTCTATACCAGCTACATTGTTTCTCTCACTTTCACTTAGTTCTTCTGGAGGATTCTCCTATTCATTCATTTGCCTTCTTCTTGATATTCCCTTTTTTTTTCCTACTTCTTTATGTTTTTTTCTATGTTTTGGGTAGGTCTATAAAGACTCTGGTGCTGCCTTATATCAGATGTTGCCTGTGACTAGCCCTAGATAACCTGGTTGGAGCTATCAGTGATCCACAGCTTTTGTTTCCATTGGCTGGGCCTGAGTGTATGTAGAAAGATCCAGGCTGTGCACCAAGTTTAGCTTTCACTCACTCTGGGCCCAGTGGAGGTTTGGCTAAAGTCTCAGAACTTCCAGAAATCTGCCTTAGTTGTTAAATTTAATAAGTGTTATAATTCTAAGCTGTACTCAACAGCCTAGCTTAAGCTCCACAGGGTGGAGCAGAGTAATTGCTGTAGGTGGACTTACTATTTTCCCTAAGGCTAATGTCACAATGAGGGAAGGCCCTTGCCTGAGAACAATAGCCTCTGCAGTATGGAGAATTATTCACCATAAGGATCTTGGCAGCTATGCCTTCAGTTCTCTCTCCAGAGCTACCATCCCCAGACTTTCCTCATATGTCTCTATACATTCTGTCCTTCTTCCACTAAAGACCAGGGTGAGTGTCTGCATATGGAATTTTGTGTGTTGGCCCTTTAAGAGACTCTATGTATCTTCAGCTTACTCTCCCTGGTGGACAGAAACCTTGCAGGCCTTTCACAGCAGGATATTATCTGAATTCCTTTCCTGGCTGTGGTGCTATAGGCTGGGGAGCCCAGCTATGGGTTTCAAAGTCACACTTGTCATGGGTAACCTCCTGGCCACTGAAATAGCTTTCTGGAACTTCAGCTTCTGCCCATGGGAGTTTATTCAGTCCTCTCATATTTCTTCCACATTCCTTACCAGTCACATTTGGATCAAGTGGTTTCTTCTGTCTGTCCTTGGTTTTAAGTTTTCTCTCCAGCTACTGTTCAGCTGGTTGTTCAGGATGATTTCTCTACAATTTAGTTGTAATTCCAGTTTGGTCCTGAGAAGTTTGTTCAGATTTTACTTACTCTTCCACCACCTTGTATCTGATAGTGTCCTTTGATGTGCAGAAATATTTTATTTGTATGTAGTACCATTTGTTTACTTTTTCTTTTGTTTTCCTTCAGTGAGGTGACATAGAAAAAAATATCACTTTGAGATGTGTCCAAGATTTTACGGCCTATGTTTTCATCTAGGGTATTTTGGTTTCAAATCTAACAGTGAAGTATTTAATCAGTTTTGAGTTTATTCTTGGGTATGGTGTAAGAATGTTGTCTAATTTCATTTTTTGTTTGTATCTGTCCAATTTTTCCCAGACCATTTATTGAGTAGACTATTTTAACTCAGTGTATGTTTGTTTTCCTTTGTGAAATATTAATTGACTATAAAGGCATGGGCTTATTTTTGGTCTCTCTATTCCATTCCCCTGATCTCTATGTTTGTTTTTATGTCAGTTTCGTGCTGTTTGATTACTATGACCTTGCAGTATTGTTTGATATCAGATAGTGTGATTTCTCCAACTTTGTTCATTTTTCTCAAGATTGCTAGGGTTATTCAAGGTCATGTGGTTCCATATAAATTTTTGTAATGTTTATTCTAGTTCTGTGAAATACTCCATGATATATTGGTAGGAATTATGTTAAGTCTATAGATAGCTTTGGGGTGTGTAGATATTTTAATAATGTTAATTTTTCCCATCCATGAATATGGTATATCCTTCCATTTATTTATATCTTCTCTAATTCTCTCCTCAGTGTCATAATTTTTTGAGTACAAGTCTTTTATGTCTGGTTAAATTTATTTCCAGGTATTTTTTTTAAAGCAATGATGAGTAGGATTGTTTTCTTAGTTTTCCTTTCTGATAGTTCTTTGGTGGTGTATAGAAATGCAAGTGATTTCTGGATATTTATTTTGCATCCTGATAGGTTACTGAATTCATTTATTACTTTAAAAAGTGTTTTTGTGGAATCTTTAGGGTTCTCTGTATATAGTATCACATCATCTGCAAATAATGAGTTTTATTTCTTCCTTTCCAATTTAGATGCCTTTTATTCTTGTCTTATTTCTATGACTTCCACTACTATGTTGAATAAGAGAAGTGAAAGCATATATCTCTGTGTTGTTCTAATCTTAAGGGAAACATATTTTTTGCCTTTGATTTTGATGTTGGTTGTGGGTTTGTCATAGAATAGATGGTTTTTATTACACTGAGGTATCTTATTTCTTTTTTCACATAGTTGAGAGTTTTTATCATAAAGCGGTGCTGGCTTTTATCAAAAGCTTTTCCTGCATTTATTGACATGATCATGTGGTCTTTATACTTCATTTTTTTAATGTGTTGTATAATAATTATTGATTTGTGAACATTATACCAACCTTGCATTCCCAAAATAAATACCACATGATTATGGTGTTTGATCTTTTAAGTGTATTGTTGGTTTTGGTTTGCTAATATTTTGTTGAGGATTTTAGAATTTTTGTTCATCAGGGATATTGGCCTATAATTTTTTTTGTATTGTCTTTATCTGGTTTTGAAATTAATACAATGTTGAATTTATAAAATATATTTGGGAGTCTTCCTTCCTCTTTATTTTTTGGAATAGTTTGAGAAGTTTAGATATTAGTACTTCTGTAAATATTTGGTAAATTTCACCTGTGAAGACATCTGGTCCATGATTTTTTTGGTTGAAAGATTGTTGAAACTGTTTCAATTTCACAAATTGACTATCTATTAAGATTATCTGATTCTTTGTGATTTACTTTTGGAAGATTGTGTATACCTAAAAATGCATCCATTTTGTCCAGATTGTCCAATTTGTTGGCATGTAGTTGTCTGTAATATTTTCTTACAATTCTTTGTGATTATTTGGTGTCAGTTGTTACTTCTTTCATTCTTGATTTTATGTATTTAGATCTCTTTTTTTTCTCCATAAGTTTTGTTAGATTTTTGTCAATCTTATTTATCTTTTCAAAGAACATGCTCTTGATTTTCCTGTTCTTTGTTGTTTTTTTAGACTCTATTCTGTTTATTCCTGCTCTGTTTTCATTATTTCCTCACTTCTACTTGCTTTGGGCTTTGTTTGATGTTCTCTTTCAAGTTCTTTTTCCTGTAGGTTAAATTGATTATTTAAGATTTTTGTTGTCCCTTGACATAGGACTGTAATGCTATGAATTTCCCTCCTAAGACTGCTTTCACTGTACCTCATAGATTTTGTGTTGTTGTGGTTTCATTTTCATTTGGTTCAAGGTATCTTTTGATATCTTCCTTGATCTCATTATTAACCCCTTCAGTGTTTACTTTCATGTTATTTAGCCTCCACATTTTTGTATGTTTTCAGTTTTTTCTTATGATTGATTTTCAGTTTTATAACATTATGAACAGAGATGATGCTTGATATGATTTTAATTTTCTTAATTTACTGAGACTTCTTTCGTGTCATAAAATATAGTCTATTTTAGAAAATGTTTCATGTGGACTTGAAAAGATATATATTATGCTGCTTTTGAATGAAATGCTCTGAAGATATCAATTAAGTGCATATTACCCTGTGTGTCATTTAAAACTGCTGTTTCCTTACTGATTTTCTGTCTGGAAGATGTATCCATTGAAGTAAATAAATAGAAATAAAATTATCTACTATGACTGTGTAACTGTCAGTAACTTCCTTTATGTTCATCAAGTTTTGCTTTACATATTTCAGTACTCCTATGTTTGATGCATAAACATTAAGAAGTTTTATATCATCTGCTGGATTTCTCCCATTAGTTTTATGTAGCATCTTTCTTTGTCTCTTAATATAACTTTTGTTTTAACATTTATTCAGTCAGATATAAGTATTGCTACCTCACCTTTTTTTTTTTTCTGTTTGCATGACACACTTTTTCCTTCCTTTTATTTTTAGTCTTTGTGTAGCTTTTGTTTGGAGAGATGAGTCTCTTATAGACAGCAAATCTATGAGTCTTGTTTTCTTATCCATTTAGGTAACTTATGCCTTTTGATTGGAGCACTTAATCCATTTATATTTAAACTGATTTTGACAATTAATGTATTTATTGCCTTTTTATTCTTTTAACTGTGTTCTTCTGTTTTTCATTTCTTCTTTTTAATGCAACTCCTTTACCATTTCTTGTAATACTAGTTTGTTGTTAACAAATTCCTTTAGCTTTTCCTTGTTTGGAAAACTATTTCTTCTTCAATTTTAAATAATAGCCTTTCTGGGTAAAATAGTCTCTGTTGTAGGTCCTTGCTTTTACCACTTTAAATATTTTATGCCGATCAATTCTGGCTTGAACTGTTTCTGTTGAGAAATCAGCTGAGAGTCAGTAGGAGCTCCTTTGTAGTTAACTGCCTTTATTCTGTTTGTGACTTTTAAGATTCTCTTTCTGTCTTTAATCACTGCTCTTTTATCCATGATGTGTGTTGGTGGAGGCCTTTTTGGGTTCATCTTCTTAGGGACTGTCTGTGCTTCCTGTACTTATATGACTATTTCTTTCACCAGGTTAAGGTATTTTCCACTGTTATATTTTTAAATAGGTTTTCGATTTTTTACTCTCTCTTTCCTCCTTCCACTACCCTCGTGATGCAAATGTTGGTACGCCTGAAATTGCCCCAGAAGCTTCTTAAGTTTTCCCTGTGTTTTTTGTTGTCGTCGTCATTGTTGTTATTCTTTTCTGTTCAGATTGGGTGTTTTCTATTTTTTTTCCAAATTACTGATTTAATTTTCTCCTTCATCTACTTTACTATATAGTATCTGAAATGTATTCTTCATTTCAGTTAGTGTATTTTGTTTGTTTATTTTTGACTGGTTCTTTCTTATGTTTCTTATTCCTTTGTTGAAGTGCTCATTGAGATCACTAAACACCCTCATAACCAGTGTTTTGAATTACATATCTGGTAGATTGCTTTTCTTCATTTTGTTAATTTTTTCCTGGAATTTTGATTTGTTCTTTTATTTGGGATATTTTTTCTCATCTCCCAATTTTTTTCAGCCTCCTTATGTTTGTTTCTATGTATTAGGTAGAGCTGCTACATCTCCCAGTCTTGGTAGAGTAGCCTTATATAGTAGGTGTCCTGTATGGTCCAGTGTCACAGTTAAATTTCAGGCAGTTGTTTATGGCTACCCAAGAAGACTAATGCATATACTGTTGTCCATCTCATGAAAATTCAAACTACTTCTGCTTTTACTTTTCCTGTCATTGAATATAGCATGTTTATCAAATCAATACCTGCATATCATGTGTGTATCTAAGGCTTTTAATTTACAGTAGCAAAATACCACATATAGCAGCCTAGCAACTACAGTTGGTGCTACAAATTACCATGTATAGCATAGCAGTAACATTTCAATGTACAATAGTCTTTGTTATCTACCAGGATCCAGTTGGTTACTGTAGGAGTCAGAGTGATACATTAAAGGAGATATGATGATGACTACCACTCTCTAAGCCTTAATAGGCAACACATATTTTTGCCAGTTTCTCCAAAACACGATATGTATTTAATTTATTATTTTGGCCAATGTAGTGGAGAGGTGGCATATAGAAGCTTCCATTTGGTCTTTCCCATGATAATGCCTCTAACTCCACAGAAAAACCAAAGATAAGCTAAGGACCCAATGTGAATGTTCTGATAATTACCAAATTATACACTTGGATACTTAAGAAATGAAAATGGGGTGAGGTTATTTATATAGTAGATCAATTGTGAATCACACCTAGGCCAGAGATGTATTTGTTATCTGACTTACATCTGCTCATATCCAGTAGAAGACTTATTGTAATGTTTCAGATCCTTGGAAATCAATGTCTTTTAAGATCCAAGTCCAATAGTACTAAAAATACATTTTTTTCAAGTGTACAATGGAGTAAATGGTAATGGATCCTTTGTAGAAGAAATCATTTTCATATACGTTTGCCTCAAAGTTGCAGGTTTCTTCCTCCTGTTATTCAGCTTCTTCTGTCAGTGCATTTCAAGTCTGAGACTTGGCTAAGTGTGGAAATAGGTTAGAGATTGTGTCTTTTTTAAGGCAGGTTCTCAGTCTCCTGATTAGGAGGTTTTTCAGCCTTACACAAATTTTTTCTGGTATGCCCATCTTCATAAGCCTTTTGATCTCTACTACATGCCTTAGAACGCTGGCATTTTTACTGAATTTAGTGTCAGCACTTGCTCCAGGCTACTAGAAGAGCCCCACATACTCCTAAGTTCCTTGCCAGGATTTTATTTCTTATATCAAAAATGTGTTTTCGTATTGATGAAGTTCTTTATTCAGCTTTATATTCTAGCCCTCTTTATTCCATATCTTTAGGATTGGAATAATCCTATAAATATACTCCTATAAACACTTTCCTGGTTCTTCCTATACATGTTGTCTTTTGGCGTATGTTGTAGTTTTTTTTTTTTCTTTCTTTTTTGGTTGGCCAAGTTCTTCCTGTAGAACACAGATGTAAACTGTCATTATTAGCTGATATCCCTGGAAACAAGTGGAATGAATGCCTTTTTCCTAAGAGTTTGATTAGGATGGCATACCACAACATCTATTACATAGCTAAAACAATTTACAAAATATAAAGAATGAATCAACACAAATTCAGAATCTTGGTTACCTCTGTGGTGGAATAAGGGAAAATATGATTGGGAAGGGCACAATGGGACCCTCAAAGTTATTAATAATGCTTTTTCTTTTCACTTATACAAGAAGACACATTTGTTTATTATTCCTTCAGTGGAAGAAATATATTTTATACATTTTTAATGAAATAAAATTATTCTTGATACTAAATCTAATAAAATAATTATTTTAATCATGCAAAGTAATGCACCTCTTACTTTAGAAAAAATGTAAGAATCGTTTTCATGAATATGTGAAAATAAAGAGAAATTGTTGTTTTGGAAGATGTGAAAATTTAAACGGTGTCTTTGTATAAGAACTCATAATAAATTCAGAACTGGAGAATTCAGACAAATACTCTGACATAGCTTTCCTTGGACAGATGATATAAAACCCTTCCTTCCAGTCACTGAGGACCAAAACCTTGTAGATACATTTCTCCATGTGCCTTCAACTGGCCAATTCTATGAGTAAAGGTGAGCTTAGATTTTCTTACTTGAATTGAAAAAGAAAAATTGCTTTGGAAAATTATTCAAAATGATAAGACTTTATTCAAGATTAATGCAATATGGAAGAGAGATCAAACACAGCAGCTTCAATTTAGTTGAAACAAAAGGTGGAAAAATTTTTAAGCATTAGAGTGAACTAGTGGGAAAGCAGTGGAGAAAGATAAGGAGGAGACTGTCAGTGTGATTTGACCATCTATGTTTACTGTTGTTTATTGAAGTTAGTTTCCTACTGTGTCACAGCAACTAGGAAACGGACACAATCATTATACATCTCAAAGATATGGCTCTCAGGTTCTATATAAAGACTGTACTGAGCTATAAAACTGGCAAGAGGCTGAGAAGAGATTTACATTACCAAATGTCATAAAAAAAACTTTGCATTTGTGAGTTTTTTTTAAAGTAAATGCTCTAAGAAAAGCGTGTTCTACCTAGAGTCAGATAGATAGCCACCTAGAATTTGGTCATGCTATTTTTCTCTTTGTCACTACTCTTGTTCCCACAATCTCTTTTCAACACAGCAACCGGACTAATCTGTTATTTTATTTTATTTTATTGTAATTGTTGTTGCAGTGCAATTTTTTATCTTTTACTCCCATCCCAGCCCACCCATCCAACCCTCCCCTCCTCCCTCCCATTTCCACCCACCCCTAGTTTTTTATCCATGTGTCATTTACACTTCTTCCTGTAAACCCTTCCCCTTTTCCCCTGAAATTCCCTCCCCTCTCCCCTCTATACACTGTCAGTCTGTTCTCTATTTCAGTGTCTTTGGTTATATTTTGCTTATTTCTTTGTTTTGTTGTTTAGGTTCCTGTTAAAGGTGAGATCATATGGTATTTGTCTTTCACCACCTGGCTTAGTTCACTTAGCATAATGCTTTCCAGTTGTATCCATGCTGTTGCAAAGGGTAGGAGCTCTTTCTTTCTTTCTACTGCATATAATTCCATTTTGTGAATGTACCATAGTTTTTTGATCCTTTCATTTACTGATGGGCACCTAGGTTGCTTCCAACACTTGCTATTGTAAATTGTGCTGCTGTGAACATTGGTGTGCATAGGTTCTTTTGGATTGGTGTTTCAGGGTTCTTAGGATATAATCCTAGCAGTGGAATTCTGGATCTAAAGGCAGATCCATTTTTAGTTTTCTGAGAAAATTCCATACTGTTTTCCATAGTGGTTGTACCAGTCTGCATTCCCTAATCTTTTAACAATATAACTTCGATCACATTGTTTCTCTGCTCAAATCCTCTAATGGTGTTCCTTACATAAACTAAAATGTCTTCCTCTAGATTTTCATTTAGCTGACTCCCTCACTTTTTACTTTCTTATTTTAGTACAGCAAACATTTCCCCTCTCACCCTTTCCCACTCTCTTGCATTTTGAATTACTTTTTCCTTACTCTATTTTCTCTTTTACCCTAGCACTTAGCACTTTCTAAATATGATATAATTAATCTACACAGTATGTTTGTTATTTACTCTTTGTCTGCTTGCTCAGCCTCCTCACTGGAATGTAAGCTGTATGAAGGTGGAGGTTTTTGTTTTGTGTTTTCATATATCTTATGTACTGAGGACAGTACCTAGCACACAGTATGCACTAAAAACATATATGTTAAATGATCCCTGATCCATATTCTAGGGGGGAAAAGAAAGATAACATAATTTCTTTGGAAGACAGTATCATAATATTACCTGTTATCATTTAAATGTTGAATATATTTCTATATAAAACATTAAATTCAAATAGCAACAATTGAGTATGCAAACAATATTTGTCATTATATCAGAAGTTTATTGTTATAAAAATGAAAAGATCAGAGTTGCAGTTATGTGGAGTTATCCTTCTTAGAATTTATAAACAATACCTAAGGTTAGCTAGCTCCTACCCAATAACCACATGATTAAATATTTCTGTGGTTTTGCTTGTTTGGTTTTGCTTTCCCTTAAATTCTGGCCATCCTACTTTCCTTTCCCCAAGGCTGTGTTCAATTTAGCAAAAGGAAATATGGTGTTTGTTTTTCAATTAATGCATAGAAAACTATGTGATCCTTTAAAAAATTGTAGAATTGAAGAATTTTCCTAATTGCTTAAGTTACTAAGTTGAATGTACTGGTAAAATACTCTACACTTAGCTAAGTGAGGCCTAAGCTAATAAGCTTAAGCTAATTTTCTGCACATATTAGGACAATTAAAACAAAGAGTTGGTAGATAAAAAAGGGAGTGGGGAGTTCTGTGGAGAGTAACCTCACAGGGCAATCTAATTATAAATTCCTAACTGGGGATATCATGGTGGTTAGTCACACCCCAGGCATGCAATATTTTTACTAAAAGGCTTCTTTGCCTTAAGCAAGCCCTGTTTACTGTTTCTATGCATCTAGGTTAACACCTTTTGAAATACCAACTTTCATACCCCTTTTTCTAATATGTTATATAGTATTAACTACCCTATAATTGGATCTTAATGTGACCACCCCAAGAGAGCACATAATCTTAACTATCCTGTAATCTAGTCTCAAAATTTCTTTCACTTCAAGTAATCTTCTTTACATTCCTTCTTTAACATCAAATACATAAAAAGAAATTGCAAACTGTTATTCTCTGAAGCATTTAATTCAGTCTGTTGAAATTTTGCTTTCAGGTGCATCCATTGTTTAGCTGAAATAAACTTTCTAAAAATTGTCTTCAGGTTTGGTTGGTCTTATGTCAACAAACCAAAGAATATTTTTATTTAACAACCTAAATTTACCTTCTTACTAATTTAGCCATTTAAAAATATAACTCAAATCATAAATAGTGACTAGGGAACTTCATTCTTCCTGAAAATATCAAGATCCTTAGGAGGAACTATAGATATACTTTAATTCTGAAGTACAAACCTTTTCCATTTGGGGGCCAGATATCTAATAGAGGCATTTTAAGGTTTTAAGATGTGTATGTGTACTAATATACACTTATATGATTCATTGTTATTATTAAATTCATTTCACATGTGTCCTAAATTGCATTTTTAAAAACATTTTATTTATTTTTAGAAAGAGGAGAAGGGAAGGAGAAACAAAGGGATAAAAGTATCAATGTGTGGTTGCCTCCCATGCACCCCCCACTGGGGACCTGGTCTGCAACCCAGGCATGTGCCCTAACTGGGAATCCAACCAGCAGCCTTTTGGTTCTCAGGTCTGTGCTCAATCCACTGAACTACACCAACCAGGGCCTAAATTGCATTTTTAATGTGGAGCTGCAGAGATGAAAAAGCTAGTACATTAATCCACTGTACACTGCAGTCTTTTTCAAATTAATACCACAGTTGATCATTTAAATGACCTTCTTTTTTTAAGTGATAGAAGGACAACACTGTTTTTTATCAGGTAATTAAAGATATAAAATATTACTTTTTCAGGGCAAACTTCTTTTAAGTACAAAGTCATAATATTATTATTGCATATAATAATGATAGCTAATAGGATCCCTGTTTCCAGAGGAAATAGTATTCTTCCACAATATCACAGGAAAAGCATTTCAGGTATACATGTATAAGAGGATATGAGGTATAGTGGCAATATTTATTGGAACCTAAACAAAGGACTACCCCAGGTACAGCATGCTGGATGACTCATCCATGACCAGGTGGCTCAGCTCCATCCTACTGCAGCAGAAATCCAGCCTCTGTCACCTCAGGCCTACACTTGTTCTCACCAAAATCAGGAGGAGGATCAGGACCCAGAGCTTCCATGCCATTAGCCTGGCATCCTAGGCTCCTGTAGTCCAGCACAGTCTCTGTTCTTGTTCTGAAACAAATAGTGACATGTTTCAGACTGTGTGTCTGCTAAAGAGAAAGATGCACATTATTTGTTCTGTTTTGATTGTATTTCCATGGGTTTGGTAAGGGGTAAGCTTTATTTCAAACTATCCAGTCTCTTTACTGGCTCTTCCCAGAACTATGCTGGGATGTACCCCATCTATTTTCTTTCCTAGTATTTTTTTCCCCTTTATGGTTGCCATTTTTATCCTAATGCACATGCACTCATAATAAAAGGAACTTATAGGCTTCAACTGCTCATGTCTCAGCAAAGAAATTTTCCTTCACTTCTTACCCCTTTCTCCAGGAGGGCAGAGAATGGTGGTTGTTCCCTAGGGCTATTAGAAAGCTGGACTTTCCTGCCTGCTCCCAGATTAAAGCCCTTCTGTTTTAGGATGTTCGCTGGGATGTCTGTGAAGCTGTAGCTTCTGAACTTAATCATGCTCAGCTAGTTTTTCTCCCTTCTTTTTTGTTAACATCTAAATAGCTACCTATCCCAACATCTCTACATATAATGCAAACTTAAATATTAACATTTCTGCATTATTTTGAATGTGCCAATTGAGTTGAAAATCTAGGTGAAATACTTTTTTAGTTTATGTTGTATCTGTCCCAAATGTTGGCATCAACCAAAAATTTAACTAAATTTTTTTAATAATAGCAACCATAACATCTGATTGGTTTTCAAGATCCTATGAATGAATTTTTGCTAAGTGGTGAAATCATGTTGAGGTACTGTACTTTCATGAAATTAACAACTTATAATAGTAAAATGATCAGGAGAGCTTTTCAGATCCTGAAAGACCTGTGTTTATGGCATGTATATTGAGATTGGCAGAAATAAGAGTTGTCACAGGGTAGCTCAGCCTGTCTCATCTATTTTCCCATGGACATTACATTTCTATCTTCCTTTGGCACTTCAAAATGTTCACAGTGTTCAATGGCTTAATTTAATGAATGCAATGTTGGAAACAGAATATATTGAAAAATATAAGGGAACTCTGCTTGCCTTTTCCAATATGATTAATATTTTATTTTTAAGAAAAGCAAATTAAAGAACTATCCCCAACCTAAGGTCAACAGTGCCTGTTTAAAGAAACTATCTTATTCTATTCTCTTCAATGCACTGTCTTTTTCAGAATATTAATGGAAGAAGCAGTGACAAGAATGACTTAGACGTACATGTCAGGAGAAAGGGTCAGTTCTTGGCAGCAGGATGTTAATTCACATCCATTAATGAAATTTATCCTCCTCACTGTCTCTCTCTCTCTGTGTCTCTCATGCACATGCACATGCACTCTCTCTCCCACTTTAAAAATGCCTTTATTTATTTATTTTATTTTTTTTTTTTGAGAAAGAGAGAGAGAAAGCCTGTGAGT
>PVIA01011183.1:17500-46431 GCA_004024845.1 Tonatia bakeri
TCTACATCTGAGCTGGGAAAAGTGGTGGAGCGTAGGCTTCTGGAGATAATCTTATAAAATCAGGAATCAATGGGTTAAAATTATGGTTTTTCTAACTTCTACTTTATTAGATTTCTTTATGATTAAGATGAAGACTGAGATTTTTTGGTTGTAGTTGCTGTAAGATAACGCGTTTCCTTTGAACTGTGTTCAAATGTATGTATTTGCGAGGTAAGTTTTTAAAGGATGTGGGCTTACCTTGAGGACAATCAAACGAAATAAAAGGGTACAATTTCAGAGTAAGTTGCATTCTGGTGAATTTGAGCTGTTTTGTATTAAGATTCAGGTCTCTGTTTAGTAGACTAACAGTTAACCATGCTGCCTTACTTGGATTCTTGCCCATTTTGTCAAAAGGTAAAATTCAAATAAGGAAGCCAGTATTCATGAATTGTGTTCAAATGGGACCAAATGTGGACCCAGAATATGATTTAAAAAGGTCTTTTGTGAAAATACATAGCCACAGGAAAAATTAATCCTGCCACGCCATGTGTTTTATTGGGTGAAATTCTGTAAGGTGAGTTTCATAAAACAAATTTCCAGCTTGTTTGTTCAGCTGGTTTCCCCATCACATTTAACATTTCTCATTGCACTAGCACTTATTTTAACTTTATTTTTGGTTCAAATACTAAGACAATACACTATATTTTCCATCTATCTAGGCATTCCTAAAGTTGTATAAGGAAAATTGAATTAAGATTAATTTCTTTGATCATTCATTTTGTATTGTTAATGCATCCTTTATAAACACAATTAATAAGCTACATGTAGCTTATAAACCTAGAGCCTAGAAATAACTGTCAAGTTATACAGAGGGAACAAATATAAGAAAGATAAATGCAGTATTTACTATCTGTCCTTTAAGTTCCAACTTTATTTCAAATCTTCTAGTGAAGACTCAATTCTTCTCAAAAGAAGTGACTTTTTCACTGAAATTCAATTGTTTTTGTTAAAAATTTAAAGAGTCAGTTCTTGATGACAGATTCCTTAAAGCAAGGGGCTCTGATTTATCTTCATATTCCTTATAGCGCTTCACAGGGGACTTGCTCAATAAATAGATACTTCTTACAAATTCTTTCATGAGTAAATAAAGATAATTGTTTTAATGGAATTTCTGTTTAGCAATACATACTTATTCCATGGAATAATGTATGATTTAACTCCAAGAAATATGCCACAAGAGATAGATATTGGTTGATAAATTAAAATTTTATACATTCACTCCTAATACCCGGATCATAACTGACTGGCAGGCATACATTATTTGCCTATAAAATGTTTGTTGGAATGATTAACAAAGGAGGTTTCCTGTTGGTCATATAGAAGTGAGGTAGCACACTGGTAGCTCAGGGATCAGAATGAGCTTATGGACATGTTTTGTTTTAGCATACATTGTTTTGAAAACTTCATGTGGTTTACTGACAATATGTCAAAAATTAGAGGGTTCTGCATATAAATTTGCATTCCCAGGTTGTCTTGAAAAATCTAAGTCCTACCCTGGGCTCACATCTCTGCTTGGCAACATTTTGTGCTGACCTCTTATTTGAGGCACATACTCTCCTGTGCACCGAGGTCTATACCTGGTGAATTTTATTTAGCTGCTGTTGTAGTCATTTAACTGTTTAATAACATCTTTAGTATGGCTTTTAAAAGTTAGTCTAAAATGATTTACAGGCATTAACACTAATTACTAGCTATGGTGGGTTAGATATTAGGCTTCCAAAATGTCCAAGTCCTAATCTCCAGAAGCCATAAATATGTTATCTTTAAGGTGAAAAGGACTTTGCAGATATGATAAAATTAAGAACCTGTAAATAGTGAGACTATCCTGAATTATTCAGGTGGGCTTAATATAATCACATGGCACTTTAAAAATGGAAGACAAAACAAGAAGAGTAGAATAGGGAACTGCTACATGATAAAGATTAAAATTGCCGTTGCTGGCTTGGAATATGGGAGGAAAGAGGTCATGAACAAGTAAAATGCTGGCAGCTCAAAAAGTAAGGAAACACTCTCCCCTAGAATATCAAAAAATGAATACAGTTCTGACAACCTTAATTTTAGCTCATTGAGACACATTTCAGGTGTCTGACCTAAAAGTTGTAAAATAACAAATGTGTTTTAAGTCACTAAATTTGTGGCAATTTGTCGCAGCAGGAAAAAGAAAAACTAATACAATATCTTACATGTATGTAAAGCATTGTTTTATTCAAAGTTCCTGAAGCAGAAATTATAGAGTTTATAAAAATGTTGATATAGTGGCTATAAATTAAATAGTGAAGATTCAAGTAGGCAAATATATAACATATAAGTTAATTTAATTTCTAATTAAAAGCCTAGTTTCTACCTTATATGAGATATTTAATCTAGTCATTTGTAGGTATAATAGTTATATTTTATTCATTCTATAAGTTTAGGGGATAAAACTGTTGATAAGACAGCCAGAGCTTCTGACTTTTTAAAGCTGGTATTCATCTTGGGATTTGGGAGGTCCAGAAGAATTCACCTTGAGAAGCGCCTTTGGGCTATACAGATTATTTTGAGCTAGTGTTGCCAAACCAAAATGTAGTTTAGCTGTCCATCACCATCAAAAGGCAAATTCTAGAGGCAGAGGCTGGTGGGAAAGGAAAGGGGTTTTTATTCAAATGTTCGCAGATCTGGGATGGTAAGTGACTCTCCATCTCCAGGCTCATCAGACTCATCTCTTCCACAAAACACAGGCAAAACCAGCCACCACCAGAAAAAACAAAAATAAAGTCAGTGCCCTGAATTCCTGTTCCATTTTCAAGTTTCAAGTGCTATCCTTTGTAGCCTGAAGTGGCTAAGTGGGCTGCTGTCTGGCTACAGGCTCCTCTCTGGAGGCTGTTTGTGGTTCCAGTGCAACCATTGGCCATGTGTCTTCTAGCAACAAGTCCAGTGCTCCTGGACAGTGGAGCATGTGAAGACACCAGTGAATGCTCCATTAGGTTAGCAAGAGCCTCCCTCCTGCAGGCCATGGAGTCATGTGGCCCATGGAGAGGACAAGCCAGTACACCATCCAAGTGCATGTCACAAGAAGCAGCCTTGAGACCAAGTGCTTTATTCATTTCTTTCGGTTTCTATTAGTTTTGGATGTGGGGCCAGACACATGCTTTCTCAGAATGTCCAATTAATTTCCTTAACTCATACACACTCCAGGAGTGCCCTTCCCCCATGAATCCTATCTTTTCCCAAGGCTGGACTGACAGACATCTTCAATCCAACACTTCCCCCTGCTACCATTCTAACTTCTGTGGTATATGCTCTTGTCTTCCCCTGGTCCTACCCCCAATCAGGTACTAGAGGAGGATAGAAGGACTTTTTCCCCTACCCAATTATTTTGCTAGCCTTATGCATGTTCAGTGGAATACTTCGTTCTGCTGCCCTCTTACCCACTGATGGAGGATCTGCTGTCGGGAACAGGACACTCTCTGCCCAGGGAGCAGGAGGTCACCACACTTACAAGAGCTGTGGCCCTTCCTGCTGCCTTGGACAGTTTTCTTTTTCCTCCTGTGGCCCCTCCTCTTCCCTACCTTCCAAATCCTCTCAGCTTCCAGTGGTTTGGCCAGGCTTTGGGTATTACTAGCTCAAGAGAAAGTTCTGCCTCCACCCTTAACTACCTAGAAAAATTTGAATCAGAGACTTTGCTCTTAAGAGATTATTAGTCATCACCTTTTCAAACCACCTATGTGACAGAGAAAATTTTATTTACTAAAAATTTGCTCTTCTTATCATTATGCCTTGACTCTTTGAAGTCCCTAAGGTGCATTATCTCATCCTTAGCTCAGAATGTCTTCTATACCTTAGTCCTTCTTTCTTTCTCAGAACCCGTCTTTCATGTGGGGTCTCTGACTCATGTAGGTGGGGTTCCAATACATAAATAAGTAAATTGGCTATTGGCTCTTGCTAATCATCTCATGTCTATTTGATTATTAGACTAGTCTGAAGAACCTTGAGAGGAGAGAAAAGTTTGTTCCTCCCCCAAAGGATACAGAAAATAAACATGTAAACAAATAAATTAATAATAAAAACATTGTGCTAAATATGAGGGGGGAAAATAAAGCCTAGAAGAAAGAGAATAATGGAAGTTTCTAATTTTAGATAGATGTAGTACAATTCAAAATTATATTTGGTCTTTGTCTACAGTTCTTGGCACAGAGATTTAAAAAAAAAAATCTTGGAATTTCCTGAGCGATAGAAATGTGTTGTTGTTGTTGTTTTTTTTCATGATGGCCTTAATTTAGTCACACTTGATTTCATGCCAATAAGATGACCTAGGGTGGGGCTTCTAGGTAGCCTTGGGATCCCCTTAGTCAATTGCAGGCAAGAAAGGTCAAGCGATTAGAGTTGGAATTCTCTTACTCACCCGCCAAATTTCAGGGAAGAGTTTAAATTACATATTGTTTTGCACAGTGGCTGTATCAGTCTGCATTCTCACCAACAGTGCACTAGGGTTCCCTTTTCTCCACATCCTCACCAGCACTTGTTTGATGATGTTTTTGATAGCTATTCTGACCTGTATGAAGTGGTATCTCATTGTGGTTTTAATTTGCATTTGTCTGATGGCTAGTGATACTGAGCATCCTTTCATATGTCCCTGGTCCCTCTGTGTGTCCCTCCTTGGAGAAGTGCCTGTTCAGGTCCTTTGCCCATTTTTTAATTGTGTTGTGTTCCTGGAGTTGAGCCATGTGAGTTTTTAACATATTTTGGAGATCAAACCCTTGTCTGAGGTATCATTTGCAAATACATTTTCCCATATGGTTGGTTCCCTTTTCATTTTTCTGATGTTTTCTTTAGTTTAGCAGAAGCTGTTTATTTTGATGAAGTCCCACTCATTTATTCTTTCCTTTATGTTCCTTGCTCTAGGGGACATATCAGTGAAAATATTGTAACCACTGTGGAAAACAGTTTGGAATTTCATCAGAAAACTAAAAATGGAACTGCTTTTTGACCTAACAATTACACTGCTGGGATTATACCATAAGAATACTAAAACACCAATTCAAAAGAACCTATGTACCTCAATCATCATAGCAGCACAATTTACAATAGCCAAGTGCCGATAGCAACCTAAGTGCCCATCAGTAAATGAATGGATGAAAAAACTGGTACATTTACACAATGGAATACTATGCAGCAGAAAGAAAGAAGGAGCTCCTACAATTGGCAACAGCATGGATGGATCTTGAGAGCCTTATGGTAAGTGAAGGAAGCCAGACAGTAAAAGATAAATACCATATGATCCCTCCTATAATTGGAACCTAATCAACAAAATAAACAACCAAGCAAAATATAACCAGAGACATTGAAATAAAGAACAAACTGATAGTAACCAGAGGGAGGGGGAAGGAATTATAGGGGGAAAAAGAGGGAGAGTCCTCAAGTAACATGTATAAAGGACACATGGACAAAGCCAAATGGGGGTAGGATTGAGGGTGGGAGATCAGGGGGAAATGGAGACAACTGTACTTGAGCAACAATAAAAAAAGAAGAAAAATAATTTTTAAGGAAAGAAAGAACTAGAGATTGAGTTCTATAAAAATTTTTGAACAAAGTTCTCAAAGCATCCACATAGGTGAAAATATGTACATGTGAATATTACCAAACCAGAGTTTGTTTACCTGACTCTTCAAAAGGCTCAAGACTCAGAATGCGAAGTAAGGATATTTTTATTTATTGAAAAGGTACTAACTTAGAAGATGAGAGACTTTACGGAGCTTCAAATCCATGTTTCTTGCTAGATTAGGTTAAGGGTTTTTAATGAGTTAAGTTTAATATGTATACAGAAGTGCTGGTGGGGAAAGTTTTAATTAAAGAATCTTTTCTTTTGGCCATTTTGGTAGAGAAGATTCCAGTGTTTATGTTTATGTCCTAGTTCTTTGTCTTCATGTGTGTTTATGGGTGAGATGGAGACTTTGGTTCTGGGTGTAGCTGGAGGTAAATTTCTCTGCTTTGTGCATGTTTCAGCTGTATGACCTGAGAGTTTTGGTCTCTTGTCTTTGAAAAGCAACTCAGTATCTTATTAAACAGGATAGAACCATTTTGGACTAATTCTGAAATTACAGGAGACAGGGAAGCATACCCCACCTTTATGGAGATAGAAGCTCCTATGCTTTGAATCCTCCTGGACTCTTCCTATGTACCTCTTCATCTGGCTATTCATTTGTATCTTTATAATAAACCAGTAAACACAAGTGAAATGTTGGTCTGTGAGCTATTTTAGCAAATTATTAGATCTGAGAAAAGGCTGTGGAACTCTCCAACTTATAACCAATCAATTAGAAGTACAGTGTAGCCTCTCAATGAGATAGTCAGAGGAGGTGACTCCAAGGAGGTGACATCTGAGAAAAAAAATTCTGGGAAGAACATTTCAAGGTTATAGAAGATTAAGTGTAAAAAAATCTCAATTCTAAGGAGTATTGGATGTGATGTAAAATAAGGATGGATAAAAATTTGTAAGTACTTAAACATCATAAAATTTTTATATTTAAATGTGATATAAAGCCATTGGAAGATTTTTTTAATTAACCTTTCCATAAACAGTATAATTTTTATATTTTATATGTTTATTTATTTTTTTTAGAGAGAGGGTAAGGGAGGGAGAAGGAGAGGGAGAGTAACAACATTGTGTGGTTGACTCTCATGCACCTCCCTACTGGGGACCTGGCCCACAACCTGGCCAGGCATATGCCCTAGTGGGGAATTAAACCAGCAACCCTTTGGTTCACAGACTAGCACTCAATTCACCGAGACACATGAACCAGGGCTAAAAGTTTTTAAAAGAAAAGTGAAATGATCTCTATAATTTTAAAAGATGATCAGTTTGTTTTGTGGAGGACAGATCTAGTTGGGCAAGAATGAAAGCAGGAAAAACAATTAAAAGGCTATTGTGATAATAATCCAAGAGATGGTTGGAAGGATTTATATTTTGGATACAGTTCCTTAATAAAATTGTTATAGGTGGTCAGTAAATAAATTAAGGGTTATAATTGGGTATAAAGACTAAAGAATTAGAAAGCTGTGGTGTTATTTACTGATTTAAAGGAGAATGGGTGAACAGCAGGGTTAGAGGTTGAGTCAGGGCCAGTTTCAATGGTATGATGCTAGTGCAGCTGCATAGTTCACCATGCCCAGAAGGGCTTCACTAGGTTTTAATACTGTATGTTGGCCAACCTGAAATTTTAATGATGTTATACTTGATTTTGTGTTGTGTAAGTAAAGTCCAGTAAGACATGAGAACCTCAAATCATACCTGGTTATACCTGCTGTTGAAGTCCTTGTTACCTAGGATGGGTTCTTAGCAGATAACCCTAGTCCTCCACAGCTTTCCCCTTCCCATCCAACCAGTGATCTTGGAGGCCTTCTACCACAATGCCGATGCCCATTCCAAGTTTTTTCCAGGCCATTTCACAACCAAGGAAGAGGAGAGACCTAGCTTGACTATTCATCCCAAGCTCAGGCACCACCTGTAAGTTTTGCTGTGGCCACCTTTTGGCCCTGTGATAGTCTATGCTTGCCCATGCTCATTTTCTCATCTTTGAACAACCACAGCATTAAATAACAAGCTATAAATAATGCCATGACCAATTGAAAGAGAACATTAAAGAAAGAAAGAAAAAAATAAGAGTTTATTTATTTTTTTAAAGAGAGGGGAAGGAACAGAGAAAAAGAGGGAGAGAAACATCATTGTGTTGTTCCCTCTTATGCTCCTCCAACTGGGGACCTGGTCCACAACCCAGTCATGTGCCCTCACCAGGAATATAACCAGCAACCTTTTGGTTCACTGGCTAGTGTTCAATACACTCAGTCACATAAGCCAGGACAAAATCTTTATGCTTTAGTACCTAATAGCACTTTTTATTACTTTTTTAACTGGGACATACAAATTTTGCAGCTAATTCTTATGGGAGTTCAAATATATTCCTGTCTGGAGATCAGGAGAAAGTCCATGATAGAGTCATGAAAGAGGGAGTCATCAGTGTGTTGATGTATTTTAAGCCTTTCATATTTGCTTTGCTTATCCATCTTCCCATTGGAGACAGACATGCTAAATTGCCCCGGCATTGGTATGTGTGGGAAAGAGCTCTATTTTGTTTTGCCTTGATCTGTGTCTGTTCTGTTTTAATATATCATGAAGTGCTGTATCTCATGTCAACTGATATTTTAAATGAGACTAATTTCCATTCCAAAACTTACCAGGGTTGACAGATTTTTCACCATATGCATTTGCTATCAGAATCTGTGTAGTATGAATTCACTCACGTATCCAAGGTCGTGAAGGTCAAACAAATCACTCCCTGGGTTCTCCTTGTCCCAATTGATCTCTTTGGAATTCATTGGCTCTCACTGGGCTTTTAATGGCCCTCCCAGAAAATTTGATTGTGCTTCCAAATCTATATGAGTCTGTAGAAGACAGCCGAAATCAGGGAATTCTTCTGATCTAACATCACTCATTAGTAGTCTCAGCCAACTCTAGCAGAAGGAATTTTAGCCAGAGATTTTGGTAGTGAATGTCAGTTACTGATCTAGTCTATTTTGTGCTCTCCAATATAAAGAAGGGTTTCCTTCTTGTTATATTTCCAAGGGATAGGCTGGAAAATTAAACACAGCATCCACCAACTCACAAATTCACACTGTTAGATCTACTCTCTTAATCCATCTTTGAGCTTCCATATTTTTTTGTGATGTGGACCTGGGCTTGTGGGGTCCACATCATTGTGGATAAAATGAGACATTCACACAGACTACCAAGTCCAGTGGAGGAAAAGGGACAGCATGGCTTTTCTCTCAAGGGGAGCAAAAGCCTTGGCACTTGCCAAGACCGACCTTTATTTTTATCTCTGGATCCTCATTTACTATCACAGGTTTGCTTTAGGTGGTTACCTTTTACAGAAGACAAAGGAGCCAATGCTGCTAATCACATCACAGAAGAGGGATATTTGCAAATGAAAAGGCAAAAGTAGTTGGACTGGTTACACTCATCCTTGGAAGGTTTAGCATGGATTTTAGGAAGTTACTTTGCAGTAAACATCCTCAATTCAGGGAGTTTTAGCAAAAAGCAAGACTCATAACAGCCTAGGCACATTGCAGGCCTGATTCCCCAGAGGAGAACCTGTTATAGAACAACAAGGGGCAAAGAAGGGCCAAAGGCAATATACTATTACTAGAAAGGAACCCCCCAGGTTCATTATGTACACCGCCAGAGGAAAGACTTCTTTCAATGCCAGAGATTTGTGAAAAGGAAAGGGAATGTTTATTTAATGCTATACAAACTTAAAGTAGTGGCTTAATGTCTTCATCAAAATCCCAAAGTCCCTTAAAACACCCACAAACATACACAGTCCTTCCTTTCCCCCTTTGCCCAGTCTGGGGTACCATATCTCAGGAAAAGAAATAGAAGTCCATGGCTCAGGGAGCCCCTGGCTCTTCTCAGTAGTCCGTCTCAGCTGGTAGGCCTCCATTGGTTCCCGGCACTATCAGCTGTGTCACCAGGATCTCTGCTAAAGCTGGGTGGCAGTTCCCCCTTCTAAAGCTGCGGGGGTCCCCACTCTGGCAAAGCCACATGGTTCTCTTTCCCAGGGCTGCCATGTGTGGGTTTAAATCTCCACACCAATCTTCCTCTGCAGTCCCATTTCCGACTCCTCCCACCATCGGCTACACTTGCTAGCTCTCTCATATCCTTCAAGCTTCACTGGGCTTCCATCGTGGGTCTGGGCAGGCATGGCCCCATGTCATGGAGTCAATCTTCTCCAAGCTCCCACACAGGTGCTGTAACTCGGGGGACCTGCCTTCGAGTTACATCTTGGTGGGGAAGTTACTTCCATCATCCTGGCTCAGAGCATGGCCACAGCTATTTAACAGATCTATACAACCAGTTAAAGATTATAGATATGTTAAATGACCACTCCAGAGATTAGCTGCAAAGCTGTTGCTATGCAAAACAGCTCTCAATGGCCCTGCTCCATTTGTCCCTTCCCCCAACCCACACCTGTAGGGGAAGGGGTGAGGACATCTTAATATTTCCTAAACACCTTGATTTCTGGACCCCATTCCAAATCCCTATTTGGGGTCCCTCCTCTTGGCTGCACCCTGTTACAAACCTATCCGTGGGCATGGGTCTTGTGCATCTCCCAGTGGGAGCTGGGCCCACACCATGCAGAATAGTTGACTACATTTTTGTAGTTTATGGTATTAATAAAAAAAATAAACCCTTCTCTGCAGACATCACACCCCATAAACTGTTTCTGTCTTATAGCTGGTGAATGTTTTAAGAACTCCAAAATAAGAATTTGCCATTTTTTCTTTGCTCCCCCCTGCCATTTTTTTTTCTGACAAGTCTCTCCAGGAAGCTCAAATGGGAATGGTCATTGAAGAAGAAAAAACTGACTGGCAACCATGTCAAATTTGTATTCAAATACTCTTCTTAAAAATAGTGCTGCTGCAGACTGAATATTTGTGTCCCCCAAAGTTCATATACTGAAACATAATCCCCATGTGATAGTGAGTCCTTTGAGAATTGATTAGGTCAAGAGTGCTTTTATGAATATCCATACCCTTATAAAAGAAACTCCAGAGAACAACCTTACCTTTACCTCTTCCATTGTATGAAGATACAGTGAGAAAATTGTCATATATGAAACAGGAATGAAACCTCATCAGACACAGAATTTGCCACTGTTTCAATCTTAAACTTATCAGCCTTAAGAACTGTGAGATGCTAAGTGAAATAAGCCAGGTAGTAAAAGACAAATAACATATGATCTCACCTATAAATAGAACCTAATCAACAAAACAAACAAACAAGCAAAATATAACTAGAGACATTGAAATTAAGAACAAACTGACAGTAACCATAGGGGAGGTGGGAGGAGATAATGGGGAGAATGAGGGGAGTGTTTTCAGGAACAACTATAAAGGACACATGGACAAAACCAAGGTGGGGTGGAATCAGGGGAGGGAGGCGGGGATGGCTGGGGTGGGAGGGGAGTGGTTGGGAGAAAAGACAGACAACTATACTTAAACAACATGTTTTTTAAAAAAAAAAACCTGTAAAAAAAAGAACTGTGAGAAATAAATATTTGCTGTTTAAGTCACCCAGTCTCTGGTATTTTTTTTATAGTAGCTTGGGTCAATTAAGACAGGAGTCTTTCTATTATTGAGTATTTGCAGAAACACATTTTATTAATTTATTTCAAAAAATATAATGTCAATATTCTGAATCATTACATCTCTGGCTCTATTCTCTAGGACTTGGGTGATGAAGGAAAGTGTCTCTACTACTTGAACTTCAGAGCACCTCTTCAAAACCCATATATCCAGGGAGCTAGGTATCCCAACACAGTTCCAAATTCCCTTGAGGAATGGGACTAAATGTATTCACTAAAATAAAAATATCTTGGTGAGAATGCTTAGTTTTGCTCAGCATTTTCAAACCCTTAAGACTCTAAGATCCCATATGACTGAATAACAGTGAGTTCTCAGATAAACAGCCTTACTCCATGGAGGTTTTCTCTCATAGGCTCTGCTCTGAGCTTTCTCTCACACACTGACCTCCTTTCATGAACTTCCCCTAGTGCCCAAATTTACTGCTGACCACATTCTAGATTCTCTTTTCCAATTAATCTTGCTTATTTTTAAGCACCTTTATCTTATTAAGCATGCAAAGCAAGCCCTTTATTATCTGATCCAGTCAACCTCTCCCCATTGATTAATTGGGAAAACTATATGAAGTTTTATATTTATAAATCTGTATGGAAGTTTTCTGCTCATATCATGCTGTGCCAACACTTTTTGATTATGTGTACTCTGCCCCTATGTCTAACACAAACTTCTCAACTTTCTTTGCTAGGCTGACCTGAAAGCTCCCTTTGGGTTCCAGCTACATCACCCGGCGCAGCGCTTGGCAACCAGGCCTGTCAGAAGTACTCACAGTGTGATCAGGGACACGGATGGAAAACAGCAGAGTTGCCAACATCCTCCAGAACCTCGTCTGATTTCTGAGAAGAATGCTTGTTCTCCTGAGACAATAGCCAGCCTGCACCCTGCTGCTGTGGAACTTGGCCCTATACCAGGCTTTGAAGGGTCCAGACATTAAGCTCCTGGAATGGGGAGAGAATGAAGAAAAAGCCTTCCAAGATATCAAGGAACGCCTCAGATGTTCCTGCTCTTGGACTGCCAGATCCAGGGTGGCCTTTTGATATGTATACCCACAAGAGAGACAAGGTAGCCCTTGGGTCCTGACCCAGCCCGTCAGACCATGGCAACACAGGGTGGCTTACCTAAGCAATTGGACCGTGTTGCCTCTGGCTGGCCTCCCTGTCTGAGGGCAGTCGCTGCTGTTGTGACCCTCTTGCAAGAGGCAGACAAGTTAACTCTAGGTCAAGAAATCAGCTTTCACGTACCACACTCGGTGAATAGCCTACTTGCTGGACAGGGGCATATGTGGCTGTCAAACCCTAGACTGACTCAGTACCAGGGCATCCTCCAAGGAAACCCGAAGGTGCATGTTAAGACTGTGAAACAAGTCAATCCAGACACCTACTTACCAGCAGAACTTAGAGAGCCGGACCATGACGGTCTCCAAGTAACCGAAGAGGTCCATGGCAGCTGGCCAGACCTCCAGGACCAGCCCCTGACCCAACCTGATGTCACCTACTATATGGTTGGGGATAGGAGAGTTGCCAGGTATGCAGTAGTGGATGACTGCGGAATAATGGAGACTGTCAGACTAGAGAATATATATAACACAAGGGCAAGCTGGAAGAGGTATTTCTATTTCCCCAACCTGGCAGCACAATGCATAACATGTGCTCGGGACAATGCCGCTGGGCACCTGGAGATGAGGCCAAGAATACAACACACAGGTAGACAGCCCTTTAAAGACCTGCAAATAGACTTTACTGAAGTCAGGCCTAGCCAAGGGTTTAAATACCTCCTGGTGATCATGTGCACCTTCTCTGGACGGGTTGACGCTTTCCCCACTAAGATAGAGAAAAGCCAGGAAGTCACCCGAGCCCTCCTGAGAGAGGTCATCCCAAGGTACGGATTGCCTCTGACCATTGAAAGTAACAACTGGCTGACCTTTGTCTCACAAATCATCCAAGAAACAGCCAAGCTTCTGAACATCGCATGGAAACTACACACTGCCTACGGAACCCAGAGTTCTGGGAAGTTACAGGAATCACCCCTTGGATCCACTACAGCCAAGCCAATGCAGCAGCAGATCCTGAGGACCTGAGGACTAGGCCTGCACTTAGACTACCCATGCTGAGGCTCCAGAGGATGCCAGCAGTAAAGAAGACACCAAGGAATGGACCTTTGTTCCACAGAGTTCCTGACTTTGATTGGCACCTTCGCAGGAGTATTGGGAATTGGACTAGTGACTGTGGCCCCTGTAGAATGGAATCCCGTGGAGCAGATTGCTCTAGGAATAGTTTATCTTTGTTTGGTCTCTGCATTTGGGTTTATTGTATGCTTTGCTTGACAAATGTGGTCCCTGACTCAGCCCCAACCTGCAAATGTAATACCCCCAGGTGTAGAATTATACTCAGTGGTAAAGTGGTCTCTTACTATCTCCCAGGGTCAGCTTTCAGCAACCCCACCGCCACACTGTTAGTTTTCCAGAGGTACCAACACCAGTATCAGCAGTTGCAACTTTCCCAGCACCTCAACTGTATAGCCAGGTATATAGTGATGATAAAGGGGTAAAAGCACCTTATAGCATCAAAGGGGGGAATGTAGCAGAAAACCTACAGGTGGCAGAAAAGCCCCCATGTTAAGTTTTTGTACTTTGTAACTTCCGTGAATTCCTCCTGCCCTTGTTCCTTTGTCTCCCATATGAGGTAGTTAGACCTAACTTCCGCATTTAGCTTCTGTAACCTCGCTTTGCCATGTAAGGAAGGGGTCCAAGGCTATTTAAATCCTGGAAAGTTAGCGTTCAGTGCTCAGAATTTGGAGTCTCTCCTCTGAGCCTGTGCACATAATAAAGGGTCATGCTGCTCCATCTCTCCTGCGTGTGAGTTATTTTCTGCAACAACTGTTGGTTTGTTCTTTATTTCAGTGTCTCTGATTGTATTTTTCTTGCTTGTTTGTTTTGTTGATTAGGTTCCACTTATAGATGAGATCATATGATATTTGCCTTTTACCATTCTGTTTTATTTCATTTTTTAAATTCCATACACAAGATAAATAAGATGGAATTTACCTTTCTCTGTCTGACTCATTTCACTTAGAATAATACTCTCTAGTTCCATTCATGTTGTCACAAATGACAAGATTTCATTATTGTTTATGGCAAAGTAATATTCCATTGTATGTATGTACCAGCTCATTATCCATTCATTTCTAATTGTACATTTAGGTTGCTTCTATATCTTGACTATTGTAAATAATTCTGTAACACACATAGAAGTGCATACTCATGTATCGATTAGAATTAGTGTTTGGGAGTTTTTTTGTTTTTGTTTTTTTGATAACCACCCAGAAGTGGAATACTGGGTCATATGGTATTTTATTTTTAACTTTTTCATAAATCTTTACATCATTTTCTACCGTGACTGCACCAATTTACAATCCCACCAACAGTGCATGAGGGTTCCCTTTCTTTTCTCCACATTTTTGCCAATACTTGTTTATTTATTGATGATTGCCATTTTGACAAATGGTAATATCTCATTGTAGTTTTGATTTACATTTCCTTGATGATTAATGATGTTGGGTGTCTTTTCATGTTTGTGCTGGCTATCTGTATATTCTCTTTGGAGAAATGTGTATTTCCCTTTGCCCATTTTTAATCAGATTTTTTTTTGTTTTTGATATTGAGATGTATGAATTCTTTATATATTTTGGATACTAACCTCTTATAGAATATATAATCTGCAAGTATATTCTCCCATTCCATAGGATTTTTTCATGGTTTCTTTTGTTGTAGAAAGGCTTTTTACTTTCATGTAGCCCCATTGATATATTTTTGCTTTTCTTGTCATTGCTCTAGGATACATGTTCAAAAAGAGAATCTCAAAGACCAATCTCAAAGAGTTTACTATTTTCTTCTAAGAGTTTTAAGGTTTCATGTAATACATTTACATCTCTAATCCACTTTGAGTTTATTTCATATGTGATGTAAGAAATGATACAGTGTCATTTTTTTGCATGTATCTTCCCAGTTTTCCCAACATCATTTATTGAAGAGACTGTTTTTTCTCTGTTGTATATTCTTCACTTCTTTGTCATGGATTACATGGCTATATAGGTGTGGATTTACATCTCAGCTGTCTATTTTGTTCCATCGATGTGTGTGTCTGTGCTTATGCTAGGAGCATGCTGTTATGAGTACTATAGCCTTGTATAGTACAGTTTGATATTAGGTAGTATGATACCTTCAACTTTGTTCTTCTGTCTCAAGATTTTTTGGTTATTTGGAGTCTTTTGTGGTTCCATATAAATTTTAGAATTATATGTTCTAGTTCTGTGAAAAATTCCATTGGTATTTTTATAGGGATTGCATTGAACCTGTAATGGCTATGGGTAACATGTATATTTTGATGATGTTAACTCTTATCCATGAGCATGGTATATCTTTTTATTTATGCTTTCTTCAATTTCTTGCTTCAATGTTTTATATATTGGATAAATTTATTTATAAGTATTTTATTTGTTGATACAAATGCAAATTAGATTTTCTCATTTTTTTCTTTGTGAGAGTTTGTTATTGGTATATAAATTTGCCATGGATTTCCAACTATTAATTTTTATCTTAACTACTTTGCTGAATTCACTTATCAGTTCTAATAGCTTTTGGATGGAATCTTCATGGTCTTCTATAAACAGTATCATGCCATCTGCAATTGTGACAATTTTATTTTATTTCTTTCCTTCCAACATAGGTACTTTTTATTTCTTTTACTTCTTTCCTGTGGCTAGAACTTCCAATAGTAAGTTGAATAAAAGTGATGAAATTGAACATCCTTACCCTTTTTATGATCTTAAAGAAGAAGTTTTTATTTTTTTACCCATCAAGTGTGGTGTTAGCTTTCAGTTTGTCATATAAGATCTATGCAGAAAAAGTCCAACCATTGTTAATATAATGAGAACAGTTTGCATGACATTGATGTAACCTGGCAGCCAAGGAGAGTAGGCTGGAATGTACCTGTGTGAACAATGATAACTTCACCCTACTAGTCAGTGGGGATCGTAGACACTATTGAGTAAGCATGTGTACTCTGTGGCTATCACATTCAAAATGACTGAGCAAGTAGAGCAATGAATATGCACCAAATTTTGCATTCAACTTAAACATTCCTCCAAGGAAACTATTCAGATGATTCAAAAGGATGCAGCAATATGCTTGCTTATGCATCACATATCATGCAGAGATTTTGGCAAAACACTGAATCACTGAATTGACTCAGCCCCCCTTACAGCCCAGATTTGGAGCCTTGTAACTTCTGGCTTTTCTCAAAACTAAAATCACCTTTGAAAGGGAAGAGATTTCAGACCATTGATGAGATTCAGAAAAATACAATGGGGTAGCTAATGGCGATTGAAAGAATTGTGTGAAGTCCCAAAGTGCCTAATTTGAAGGGGACTGAGGCATCTTGTCCTATGGACAAGATATGTTTCTTATATCTTGTATCTTCTTCAATAAATGTCTTATTTTTCATGTTACATGGCTGGATGTGTTGAGGTATATTCCCTTTAGTTTCACTTTGCTGAGAGTTTTTATTATAAATGAATGTAACATTCTGTCAAATTCTTTTTCTACATCTATTGACATGATCATATTATTTTTATCATCTGTGGAGCAGGGGGGTCCATCCACAGGGCCCCCTGATCGCCACGGATGAGAATAAGTCTACCAAGACATGATCTGCTTGGGGAGGAAAGGTGACCAGTCTGTCAAAGGAGAAGGGCCAAGAGCCTTTCTTCAATGGGTTTTTATTAGGTTCATTTTGCACAGGAATACAGGTAAAGCTCATCAGTCATTGTCAGGCAGTAAGGATCAAATAATAGATAACATACAAAGAACACTGAGGACCTATTTTGAGTCAGAGTCAGATAGCTAAAGAGCCATAAAACTGTGAGGAACAAACTCACTTCTTGCTTGGACCCTTATCATTTAATTGAGATCATTCTAAACAAAGCAGGTTTCACAGGATTTTACATATTCTTTCTTAGGCCTGATTGCCCAGGGAACCTACCCTTTCCAGCATGGGGCTGCACCTCCCTCTGTCATTGTTTCAGGCTTAAGTGAGGCAGGGGAAGTATGGAAGCCAAGAGATTAGGAGACTTCTCACAGACAGAATGAGGACTCAGGCTTTGTCAAAGCCGAGGCCAAGGGTCCATCACCCTCTTTCTCCATAGCCCCTCAGGTCCTTCCCTGAAGTCCTCCATGTGATTATGCCTGTCTTAGGTTGTTCCCCCCTTGGGGAATCTTACTCATCATTGGCTAACCAATCAAGCATTGGGGACCAGGCAGGGTGAAGGAAAAAGGAGCAGAGGCAATGCTCCTGCCAGGGAGATAAGCTTTGTCTCCTTAGTGGCTTATGGTTCGAAGGTCGCTTTCTCAGCCTTAGCCATGGGGAGGTTACAGCTTCTGAAACCAGGCAGGGTGGGTCCCAACAATCTTCCATTCTGTTTATATGGTATATGTGTGTAATGTTAATTGATTTATAGATTTGAAACTTACATTTCATAATAAGAATAAATGCCACTTGTGTGTGATTGTGATTGATTGTGATGATTGTGTGTGATTTTTTTAATGTACTGTTGAATTCAGTTTGCTAATGTATTGTTGAGGATTTTTGCATCAATGTCAATCAAAGATATTGGCCTAAAATTTTATTTTTTTTTTGTAGTGTCTTTACTGGTTTTGAGATCAGGGTAATGCTGGCCTCATAAATAAATTTGGGAGCTTTCCCTTCTCTTTAAGTTTTTGGAATACTTTGGGAGGATAGGTTTAAATCTTTTTTGAATATTGATACTTTTCACTTGTAAAGCCATCTGGCCCAGGACTTTTGTGTGTAGAGAGTTTTGATTACTGACTTGATTTTACAAATAGATATCAGTCTGAGCAGATTTTCTATTTCTTCCTAATTTAGTCTTAGAAGATTGTACATTTCTAGGAATTTATCTTTTCAAGGTTGCCCAATTTATGGGCCTATAATTTAAATGTTCATAGTATTTTCTTATAATCCCTTGTATTTATGTGTTGTCAGCTGTCATTCATTTAAAATTTTATTTATTTGGGCCCTTTCTCTTTCTCCCTTGATGAGTCTGGTTAAAAGTTTATTGAATTGTTTGTCTTTTCTAAATACATTTCTTGGTTCTATTAATCTTTTCTATTTTATTTCACTTCCCATTTCATTTTATATCCACTCTGATCTTCATTATTTCATCCTTCTACTCAAATAGGGTTTGTTTTCTTTTGTTTTTTCTCTAGTTATTTTAGGTGTAAGGTATAGCATTTATTTGAAACTTTTCTTGTTTCTTGACATAGGCCTGTACTGATATAAACTTTCCTCTTGGAACTGCATTGGTTGTGTCCCATCAATTTTTGGTTTATTGTTTTTTCATTTTAACTAGGCTTAAGTTAATTTTTTATTTCCTATTTGAGTTTGTTTTCCACCCATTTATTGTTTAGTAGCATGTTATTTTACCTCAATGTGTTTGTGTTTTCCAGTATTCTTCTTGTTATTGATTTTTAGTTTCATACTATTGTGATAAAAAACAATGCTTGATATGTTGTAATATTTTTATTTTTTTTTGAGGCTTGTTTTATGGCTTAATGTGTGGTCTGTTCTCAAAAATGTTCCATGTGTACTTGACAATAATGTATAGTCTCCTTTTTTGGGTGAATTGTCTTAAATATATCAAGCCCTATGGTCTGCCAAAGATAACTGTTTTCTTGTTTATTTTTGTCCAGATGACTTACTTTTGATGTCAATGGGGTGATAGTGTCCCCTACTATTTTTTATTACTGCTGATTTTTCCCTTTATATCTGTCAATATATGTTTTATATATTAAGGTGCTCCTACATAGAGTGCATCGATCAGGGTGTCAAACTCATTTTCACTGGGGGCCACATCAACTTCAAGGTTGCCTTCAAAGGGCTGAAATAATTTTAGGACTGCATGAATATAACTACTTAACTGTTAAGAAGTTGAAATTACATTTGGCCTTTTGAAGGCAATCATGAGTCATATTATTTTGTTGATTGATCCCTTTATCATTCTAAAATGATCTTTTATTCCCTTTTACTGTCCTTATTTAAAGTCTATTTTCTCTGATATATGTATTGCTACCCTAGTTATTTTTTAACTTTCATTTATGTGAAATACATTTTTTTCAATCCCTTTATTTTCAGTCTCTGTATATGTTTTTTTAATGACGTAGAGTGGTACAGTGGTTCTCATTGTTAATTCATTCTAGAATTCATGATGAGTACCAACACCAATAAGTACTGAAGGATGAAGTATTTTCTTTTTTGTGGGGCAGCATCATGACTCATACAAGTTCTAGCAAGTCCTGAGCAGGCACTGAGTGCAGAAACATTTTTTTCTCATGTCTATAAAGTTTCTATTGAAAAATCAGCTGAGAGTCTTATTGGACTTCTGTTGTATATAACTAACTCTATTTCTCTTGCTGCTTTTAAGATTTCCTCTTTGTTTGTAATTTTTGGCATTTAATTATGATGTGTCTTGGTGTGGGCCTTTATGGAGTCACCTTGCTGGAATTTCTCTATACTTCTTTTACTTGTATGTCTATTTCACATGAAGAAAGTTTCTAGTCATTATTTCTTCAAACAGATTTTTCAATAGCTTTCTTTATCTCTTCTCCTTTTAGTACCTTTGTGCTTCAAATGTTGGTATGCTTGACATTGTCCCAGAGGTTTCTTAAACCATCCTCACTTTCTTAGATTTTTTGTTCTTTGTTCCACTATAATTTTTATACTCACCCAAGAATATGTATATTGATTTTAGAGAAAGAAGAAGGGAAAGATAAAAAAAAAAAACATTAATCAGTTGCCTCCTTAGCATGCTCCATCTGTGCATCAAACCGCTAACCTAGGTATGTGCCATGAGCTGGGATTGGGTCTGCAACTTTTTGGTGTACATGACAATGCTCTCACAGAGCCACTTAGCCAGGGCTGCAATTGTGTGTGTGTGTGTGTGTGTGTGTGTGTGTGTGTGTGTGTGTTGCTACTTGTCATCCAGATACCTAATTCAATTCTCTGCTTCATTTAATCTGTTATTGATTCCCTATAGCACATTCTTCATTTCAATTATTTTTTCCAGTTCCCAATGATTATTTTTTATGTTTTCTATCTCCATTTTTATGCTTTCCCTCACTTTGTTGAGGTTCTGAGTTTATCTACTCTTCCCCTATGTTCATTGACCATTCTTATTGCCAGTATTTAAACTCTGTAATTGGTCAATTTCTTGGCTCTACTTTGTTCTGTTCTGTTTCTGGATTTTTGTACTGTTCATTTATTTAGGATATGTTTTATCTTCTCATTTTGGCTGACTCCCTGTGTTTATTTGTCTGTGTTAGGTAGATCAAGACCTCATCTTGAGAGACAGGTCTTATTCAGGTAGGAGGTGATTTGTGGGGCTTAGTGGCACACTATTCCTAATCACATGAGCTGGGTGCTCCAGGAGTGTTCCTTATGTAGGCTTTGTGTGCCTTACTGTTGTAGTTGTGCCATACTTGCTGCTGGCATGTCAAGCGAGTGGGGTAGACTCTCAGGCTGACTGGCTATGAAGGCTGACTGTAACAATAGTAAACAAACTACTGAGCTAGGGCTGATCCCACAGAATGGGAGTAGCTTTAGCTGGGCTCTGATACCAGTCAGGCTGCCCTTCAGTTGTGTCAGTTGTGAAGATGGCTTGGTGAGGCTCTGGTGTGGCCTGAAACATGCCGCTAGATATATTGAGTTTGGAGTCCCATAGCCGGGCTCCAGTTCAGGCCAAGTTCAGCCACTGCTTGTACAGGGTTTGGAGCTTCCTGGTAGGAGCTACAAAGTGATCTACAGTTGGTAACCACTTGTGCTAAGGTGAGAGGCACTTGGGAGAAACTATATTGTGAAAGGATGCCAGTTGTGTTAGGTCTGGGACCCTTTGGTGGGTTGTCCAATGACAACTGTAGTCAGCTGCCATTTGTGTTTACCTTGTGGCCATTTAATTGGAGCTTCATTACAGGCCAACCCTGGCTACTACTTATGCTAGATATGGGTCCTCTTGATGGCAGTCACAGTGCAAACTGAGACTGGTTGATCTTCGTGTTGGGCTTGGGGCCACTTGTCAAGAGCTACATTGTATACCAAGGAAGTCTGCTGCTTGTGTGGTGTATGTGGCTCTTTTAGATAGTCTGTCATGTGAGACAAGCAAGGGTGGCTTCCATTTTCATAGGAATCATGCACCTTTAAGAAAGTCCACAGCATAAGCCTAAGGTAGCCACCACTCATGGGTTTTGTGGTCTTTTGGGTGAATCTGCAGTATCAGTTGAAGCAGGCTTCACCTGTGGGGGAGCCTCTGGAAGAGGGTTGGGACAGGTAAGTCTATTCGATGGACAAGGTCTCAGGGGATCACCAGGGTTGGGCAAATGATGTTAGTGAGGTTAATGGAAAGCACAGATTTGGTACTAGCCTGTGCCAGGACTGATGGGTAGTAAGAGAGACCAACAAAGGAATGATGGTGTCTACAAATACTTCAGTCCCAGAGATATTCACCCCAACCCCTGCCACTCCAGCACCCTCCCTGAAGTTAGTCAATTTAGTTCCTTCGTGTATGTCCCTGGTGTTTCCCTGCTCTGGTGCTTAGATTCAGTGAGTTTGAGTGCTATCTCTTTAAGAGAACTCTCAGTCTCCTGCAGGCCTCTGTTTCTCTGGGATGCAATCCACACTGGTTTTCATAGTCAGATGTTATATGTACTTCTCTTCTAAGCACTGATGCCTCAGACTGGGAGGAACTGATATGAGGCTGAGACCCTGGATCCTATGGGGGAAATTCAGCAGCTGAGATATCCCTCCTGTTTCTTAACCACCACACTGTGGGGATGGGACCAACACAGTGGACATCTTTGCTGCTCCTACCAAATTAAATAGGGCTTATTCTGTATATCATTTGTTATAGTATTCTGTTCATCTAATGTTCAGGTGGCTCTCAATGATGGTTGCTTTATAGTTTAGTTGTAAGTTTGATCTAATTGTGCAAAAAGGTGATTTCTGATTTTACCTACTTTACCCTCTTGACTAAAATTCACAATGCCAAAATACTTATTACACACTATATCACTGACTTTGACCAAGCTGAAGTAGTTTGTGTCATTTCCAAAATAATTATGGAGTTTTCCTTGTCTCCTTACCCTCTACCACATGTTTTACTTAGTGGCTGTTTCATCATCCTGAGTTTCTTACTTAAAAGCAAAACCTCCTTCTTTAGCTGTTATAACACAAGGGAGAAATAAGCCTCTGTTTATGTAAGTCAGTGAAGTTTGGAATTCCTGGTTACTACAACATATCCTAATTGATACGTCTACCAAAAATCCCCAGATTATATTAAATGCCTTTCTGTATGGTCTCATAGAAATAGTGTATGCCTCAAGCCCTGGCTGGCGTAGTTCAGTGGATTGAGCGCGGGCTGCGAACCAGGCATCACAGGTTCGATTCCCAGTCAGGGCACATGCCTAGGTTGCAGGCCATATCCCCCAGCAACCGCACATTGATGTTTCTCTCTCTCCCTCTCCCTTCCCTCTCTAAAAATAAATAAATAAAATCTAAAAAAAAAAGAAATAGTGTATGCCTCATAAGTTGGTCTAGATAAAATATTCTGTCACAAGTTGCTAAAAATGTATAGTGTTTTATAAAGTGTTTTTATTAGTTAATACCATTTTAAATTTGGATGGTCACATGAAAAATTAACATTCTTAGATTTAATGAAAATAAACTAACAAGTTTTGACAAGTGCCTGAATACCTGAAAAGTAACAATGAGTGGATAAATCAGCTCACCCCCATTGATAGTGCATGTAGTCTCTAAAAAGTCACAGCCCCTTTTAGACCTGGTTAGTTCTTTATGTCACTAAACTGATCCATACAGGCACCCAACATTGCAACTTCTTTCAGTTTGTTGGTGAAAAAAGAGGGTAAGTAAAGAAGTGAAAGGAGCAGTCAATTTAATTTCTATTATATATTATACTGTTGAAATAGTCATTATATACACAAAATAAAACCAGGGCAAATGCAAATCAAAACTACAATGAGATATTACCTTCCATCTGTCAGAATGGCTATCATCAATAATGATTTCTACTTCTCAGTAACTTTATTATCTGTTTGATTTTTTTATTTTTCAGAAACTGCCTACAACATTTGGGGATAGATATTTATTTAATTAAGTAAGTAAATAAATAGTTCATTTTTTAAATTTTACTTCTTTAATTAAATTTATTGGAGTAACATTGGTTAATAAAATTTTATAGGTTTCATTTGTACAATTCCAAAATTCATCATCTATATATTGTATTGTGGGTCAACCACCCAAGTAAAGTCTACTTTCATCACCATCTATTCACCATTACCCTCCTCTACTCCCTTTTCTGTCAATCACTGTACTGTTGTCTGTGTCTATGAAGTTTTCTTTATTTTTTTTTTTACTTAATACCCTCAGCTTTTTAAACCAGCCTACCAACCAGTTATTACTCTGACAGTTGTCAGTTTGTTCTCTGTATTTATGAGTCTGTTTTTATCTTGTTTGTTAGTGTCTTTTGCTCATTAGATGCCACATATAATTAAAATTATATAGCATTTCTCTGTCTGACTTATTCACTTAGCATAATACTTCCCAGATCCATCCATGCAGTCACAGGATGTAAGATTTCCTACTTTTTTATAGCTCAGTAGTATTCTGTTGTGTAAACATACCACAATATCTTTATCCACTCATCTACTTATGGAGATTTTTGTTGCTTCATAATGCTGGCTATTGTAAATAATGCTGAAATTAACATTGGGGTGCATATATACTTTTGAATTTTATTTCAAGTTTCTTTGGATATATTCCCAGTAATGGAATAGCTGGGTAGTCCATTTTATATAAAAGGCAGTCCCATTCTTAGTTTTCTGAGGTAATTCCATACTGCTTTCCAGTGTGGCTGCATCAATCTGCCTTGAGAGTTCCATTTTCTCTACATCCTCACCAATGCTTGTTGTTTGTTGATTTATTGATGATAGCTATTCTGAGTGGTTTGAGGTAATATTACATTGTGGTTTTAATTTTCATTTCTCTAAATGCTTAGTGATGTTGAGCTATTTTTTTTTTAATATTTCCAAGGGTGATTTGCATGTCCTCTTGGAGAAGTACCTTTTTAAAAATATATATATTTTATTGGTTATGCTGTTACAGTTGTCCCATTCCCCCCTCCTCTTTATTCACCTCTGCCCTGCACACCCCTTCCCACCCACTTTCCCCCTTTTTAGTTCATGTTCATGGGTCATACATATAAATTCTTTGGCTTCTACATTTCTTATACTATTCTTAACTCCACCCTATTTTCTACCTACCATTTATGCTACTTACTCTCTGTACCTTTTACCCCCTGTCCTCCTCTCCCTCCCCCACTAATAACCCTCTGTGTGATCTTCATTTCTGTGATTCTGTTCCTGTTCTAGTTGTTTGCTTAGTTTTTGTTGTTGTTGTTTTAGGTTCAGTTGTTAATAGCCGTGAATTTGTTGTCATTTTACTGTTCATATTTTTTGATCTTTTATTTCTTAGATAAGTCCCTTTATATTTCATATAATAAGGGCTGGGTGATGATGAACTCCTTTTAACTTGAACTTATCAGGGAAGCACTTTCTCTGCCCTCCCATTCTAAATGATAGCTTTGCTAGATAGAGTAATCTTGGATGTAGGCCCTTGCCTTTCATAACCTTGAATACTTCCTGCCAGCCCCTTCTTGCCTACAAGGTTTCTTTTGAGAAATCAGCTGATAGTCTAATGGAAACTCCATTGTTTGTTGGAGTTTCTTTTCTGTTGTTGCTTTTAAAATTCTCTCCTTATCTTTAATCTTGGGTAGTGTAATTATGATGTGCCTTGGTGTGTTCCTCCTTGGCTCCAACTTCTTTGGGACTCTGAGCTTCCTGGACTTCCTGAAAGTCTGTTACCTTTGCCAGATTGGGGAAGTTCTCCTTTATTGTTTTTTCAAATAAGTTTTTAATTTTTTGGTCTTCCTCTTGTCCTGGCACCCCTATGTTCAGATGTTAGAATGTTTAAAGATCTCCTGGAGGTTCCTAAGCCTCTCCTCATTTTTTTGAATTCTTGTTTCTTCATTGTGTTCTGGTTGAATGTCTTTCTTCCTTATGCTCCAAACCATTGATTTGCATCCTGGTTTCTTCCCTGTTACTGTTGGTTCCCTGTAGATTTTTCTTTATTTCACATAATGCAACCTTCATTTTTGCCTGTGTCTTTTTTATGCTGTTGAAGTACGCAGTGAGTTCCTGAAACATCCTGATAACCAGTGTTTTAAAATGTGCATCTGATAGGTTCTTTATCTCTTCAATGCTTAGTTGTATTTTTTCTGGAGCTTTGAACTGTTCTTTCATTTGGGCCATTTTTATTTTTTGTCTCAGTGAGCCTGTTATGTAGTAAGGGGTAGAGCCTTAGGTGTTCACCAGGGTGGGGCAACCCACATGGCTACATTGCGGAGCTGTACATTGAGGAGGGGTCCAAGAGGGAACAGTGCCGCTTGTTCCACTCTCTGCCAGTTTTCAGTCACTTCCCCAGCTACCCACAGTCAAATTGGGCCCTTCTGGTGCTGATTCCTGGGTGGGTGGATTTGTGTACATTCTAGGACCCTGTGGGTCTCTGCAACAAATTTTCCTGTGTGGCTGGGAGTTTCTCCTGCTGCTACCTCAACCCCCACAGGAGTTTTCAGTCAGAGGCTTTAAGCCTTTATTTCCCTGTATTGGAACCCTGAGTTGTACAGTGTGTCTTGCTTTCTAGTTGTTCCTCTCAGTTTATCTGCACATGAATGTGGAACTGCCCAGTCCATAAGACACCTCCTTGACTCGAGTCCTCTCCACCTGGGTGCCCATCTCCATCCCTCCTACCAGTCTGGATGAATATTTCTTCTTTAACTCCTTGGTTGTTGGAATTCAATACAGTTTGATTTTCTGTCAGTTCTGGCTGTTTTTGTTTTTAAATTTGTTGTTGTCCTTCTTTTGGTTGTGCAAGGAGGCACAATGTGTCTACCTACACCCCCTTGGCCGGAAGTGAGAAGTATCTTTTCAAGTCCTTTTCCTATTGCTTCATTGAATTTTATTTATTTGTTTGTTTGTTTGTTTGTGTGTTCAATTGTATAGGTTGTTTATACATTTTGGATATTAACCAATTATAAGATGTATCTTTGGTGAACATGTTCTTCCATTCAGTGGGTTGTCTTTTCATTTGGTTGATTGTTTCCTTTGTTGTGGGCTATTTAATTTGATGTACTCCCATTTGTTTAGTTTGCCCAAGGAGATATGTCAAAAAAGATACTGCTGCAAGAAATGTTTGAAATTTTACTAATTGTTTTCTTCTAGAGTTTTTATCATTTTGAGTCTATTATTTAAATCTTTAATCCATTTTGAGTTATTTTTCTGAATAATGTAAGAAGGTGGCCTAGTGTTTTTTTTTTTTTTTTGTATGTGTCTATTTAGTTTTCCCAACATTTATTGAAGAGTCTCTCTCTACTACAACACATGTTCCTGCCTCTTAAAAGTATGTGATAACTTCTGGGTTCTCTTTTCTGTTTCATTAACTTATATGTATGTATTTATGCCAATGTCATGATGTTTAGATTACTATTGCCTTGCAGTATAGTTTGGTATTAGGTACCATGATTTCTACAACTTTGTTCTTCTTTCTCAAGGTCACTGATGCTATTCAGGATCTTCTGTGGTTCCATATTAATTTTTGCAATATTTTTCTAGTTCTTTGAAATATGCCATTGGTATCTTGAAATGAATTGCATGAAATCTGTAGATTGCTTTGGGTAGTACAGCCATTTTATTGATGTTAATTCTTCCTATTCATGAACACAGTATATTTATATACTTATTTGTACCTTCTTCAATTTCTTCAGTGCTTTATAATTTTCAGAGTACAGGTCTTTTATAGTCTTTGTTAAATTTATTCCTAGGTATTTTATGCTTTTTGAAGCAAATGTGAATGGCATTGTTTTCTAGGTTTCCCTTTCTATTAGTCCATTATTGGGGTATAAAAATGCAACTAATTTTTGAATATTTATTTTGCATCCTTCCACATTACTGAATTCATTTATTAGTCCTAGCTGTTTTTTGGCAGAATATTTAGGGGTCTCTTTATATAGTATCATGTCACCTCTTCCTTTCCAATTTATTTATTCTTCTTGACTGATTGCTACGGCTAGGAAATTCATTACTATGTGAAATGTAAGTGCTAAAGTGAAAGTCCCTATCTTGTTCCCCATTTTAAGGGTAAAACTTGTAGTTTTTTCCCAGGGGTATATTAGCTGTGGCTTTTTCATACAAAGATTTTATTATGTTGTGCTATGTTTCCTCTGTTCCCACTTAGCTGAGAATTTTTATCATAAATGGGTGCTGGATTTTATCAAGTGTTTTTTCTATGTCTACTGATATGACTGTGTGGTTTTTATACTTCATTTTGTATATACGGTGTATCACAAATTGATTTAGCTATGGTGCCAACCTTGCATACTTGAAGTAAATCCTGCCAAATCACAAAACCAAAATACTTATTGCATACTATGTCACTGACTTTTGCCAAGCTGAAGTGATTTGTGTCATTTTCAAAACCATTATGGGGTTTTCCTTGTCTCCTTACCCTCTACCCCATGATCATGGTATATATTTTTAATGCATTTCTGTATTTGGTTTGCTAATATTTTATTAAAGATTTTAGAATATATGTTCATAAGGAATATTGGAATATAATTTTTTTCTTAGTTGTGTCATTATCTGGTTTTGAAATTAGGATAATGCTGATTTTATAAGATGAGCTTGGTAGTCTTTTCTTCTTTTAAATTTTTGGGAATAATTCTAAAAGGATAGGTATCAATTTTTCTCTGAATGTTTGGTAAAATTTGCCTGTGAAGTCCCCTGGTCCTTTGTTTGTCAGGAGATTTTTTGATAACTGCTTCAATTTCACTAGTTGTATTCTATCTATTCAGATTCTGTTATGGAGATTTTGGAAGATTTAACATACTATGTTTCTAAGAATTTATCCATTTCATCCTGATTTCCAATCTGTTGAAAATAGTTGTTATAATATTTTCTTACAATTTTTGTTTTTCTTTGGTGTGAAATCTGACTTCTTTTCTTTCACTTATGACTTTATTTACATGTACACATTCTCTTTTTTTTCTTGATATGTATGATTAAAAGTTTGGCACACTTGTTTCTCTTTTCAGGGAACCAGTTCTTGGTTTTATTTTTCTATTTTTACATTTTAAGACTCTATTTTGTTTATTTCTTCTGTGGTCTTTATTATTTCTTTTTTTCTACTCACTTTTGCCTTTGGCGGTTTTTCTTTTTCAAATTTTTTTTAAGTGTAAAGTTATATTTTTTGAACTCTTCCTTGTTTCTTGAGATAAGCCTACAGCACAATGAATTTCCCTTTTAGTACTGTTTTCCCTGTGTTCCACAGATTTTGTTTTGTGTTCTCATTTTCACTTCTTTAAAGGTATATTTTGATTTCCTTCATGATCTCATTGTTAACCCATTCATTGTTTAATAATATCTTAGTTAGCTTCCATGTATTTTTGTGTTTTTCAGTTTTTTTTCTTATGATTGATTTATATTTCAGAGCCTTATGGTCAGAGAACATGCTTGATATGATTTCAAT